>MVAI01000092.1:0-65328 GCA_014825565.1 Phaffia tasmanica | reverse complement strand
AAAATTAAAAAAGAAAAAAAAAAGACGAGGAGTTTAGGCAGAATGGGCAAGAAAAGCGACAATGCAGGGCAGGCAGGCAAGAAAAGCATGTAAATCCCTATTGGCCCCTTGCCCTGATCGCCGGGTTGGCGCGTGCCCAGACTCCGGGCTTAGCTGCGCATGTGTTCTTTATAAGATAATAATTGTCCTGATCAACTTTTCAGCCGTCACCTTCTAATATTTGATCACTCGTTGGCAATGTAATGTTTTATAGCCGCTTGGCAATAGATTCTACTTGAGGCATTGAACCTTCTCGATGGCGTCTTTCGTCGTCAGTCCATTGATAATAAGAGTCTATCTGGATTCTTCTCTTAAAAACAGTCGTCTCGTTCGGGTTTCTTCTTTTCTCTTTCTTTTTTAGTCTCTCTCACCCATTCTGTTTCCTTCTTGACCCCTTTATTTGAAGTGATTGGCTTGTATTTTCTTGCGCGCACACAACCCTTTCCTTCTACCTTCCCCCTTTGTTTGAGTAATGTCCTCTCTAGACCAAACAAACAGCACACCTCTGTATCTGGCCAACAAGGAGGCCGAGTCGGAACAGACAGAATCCATCAAAGGATCTCTAAATGGCAAGCCAAACTACGATCCTTCGGTCGCTTTGGCTCAAGAGGGTGTGTCCTGTTTTCCATACCTTTCCTTCCCAACCTGGGCTGAGTTCAGTCATTAAAAGCGTATCATTATGTTATGTTTCTCTGTTTGTCTTCTGTCTACCATTTCCAGTCGACAGAGATGGAGAGTCATTCGATGAGGTTCCCCAGTCAAATCGAAGAATTGGAACATTTTCAGCCGTCATGCTCATTTCCAACCGAATCATCGGTTCGTCCTCTTTTTTGCGTCTCTCGTTTTATCTTACTTTGACGCGCTCACGCTGGAAATTTTCACGGCCTTTTTTGACTGCAGGAACCGGAATCTTCGCCACCCCCGGATCGATCGTATCCTCTACCGGATCCATCGGACTCGCTCTCATCTTCTGGGTCATCGGAGCTATCATTGCGGGATCCGGTCTGGCCGTGTATCTCGAATGGGGTCTGGCCATCCCGAGAAGTGGTGGTGAGAAAAACTATCTCGAGTTTTACTACAGAAAGCCTCTCTACCTGATCTCCTGCATGTACGCTGTGTACGCCGCCCTTCTCGGATGGCCGTCCGGAAACTCTGTGTACGCCGGAGAAATGCTTCTGAACGCCGCCGGCACGGATGTTACCAGATGGAACCAGCGGGCAATTGGTGTGGGTGTCGTCACATTCGGTCTCATCATCCACGGATGTGCTCCGAAGTGGGGAATCAAACTCCAGAACGTGCTGGGTATCTTCAAGATTGGTGTCCTCCTTTTCATCGTCTTTGCCGGCTTTGCCGCCCTAGCCGGCCGAGTCCAGGCTGGAGCACCTAACCCAAGCAACTTCAAAAATGCCTTTGCTGGCTCGAAATCTGATGCCAACTCTTTCGTCTCTGCGATGTACAACGTGATTTGGTCCTTTGTCGGCTACAGCAACTGCTTCTACAGCATGTCCGAGATCAAATCTCCTATCAAGACCGTCCGACGGGCCGCCCCGCTTGCCATCATCCTCATCACCATTGTTTATCTCCTCGTCAACATTGCCTTCTTCGCCGCTGTTCCGAAGGATGTGATTCTTACGTCCAACCGTCTTCTCGCCGCCGAGTTCTTTGGTCGAATGTTTGGTAATAAAGCCAACAAGGCCGTCAGTGTTCTCATTGCGCTTTCTGCCATCGGAAACGTTCTTTCCGTCTTGTTCTCGCAGGGTCGAGTAAACCAGGAGCTCGGTCGAGAAGGTATCTATCCGTTTGCAAAGTTCTTTTCCAGCAACAAGCCCTTTAACGCACCGCTCGCTGGTCTTACCCTCCACTGGGCCGTCACGTTGATCATCATTCTTGCTCCCCCTGGTGGAGACGCTTACTCGTTCCTCCTGAACTTGATCTCGTATCCGCTCAACGTCTTCAATACTCTCATCTCATTCGGTTTGCTCATGATCTATTTCCAAAAGGACAAGTACCAATGGAAGTCACCCTTCAGCTGCACCCTTCCTGTCGTTATCTTCTTCTTCCTCGCCAACTTGTTCCTCGTTATCGCTCCTCTTGTTCCCCCGGCAGCTGGAAACGAGCCTTACCAGTCGCTACCCTACTGGTTGCATGTTGTCGTCGGATTCGGAATCATCGGAGCTGGTATCGTGTACTGGATCATCTGGGCAAATATCCTGCCTCGCTTAGGTTTGTCTTCCCTTCTTTTTCTTTTCTCGCTGTCCCTCATCTAAATCATATATCCTGACCTTTTGTTCTCGAATCTATCTCATGGTTGGTAAAATATAGGCGGGTACCGATTAGGACGAACTGAAGTCCTGGGTGATGATGGTTTGACCAGGAAGGTCTTCGTAAAAGAACGACTGGATTAATTGTCTTTCCTTTCTTCCGCTTCTCTTTTCTTTGCTCTTCAGTTATTCACATAGCTTAATTCTCAACCGATATAAAGTCTTATATCATACAGACCGCTCCTTGTACTTTCTTCTATCTGTCATCTCATCTTCTTGTTCCCATTAAAAACGTCCCATTACCGGGAACTTACTTTCCATTTCCTCCTCTCTGTTTTCAATTTCTTTGGGCTTTTCAATCTTTTCTTCCTTTATCATGTTCCTATACTACCCTTTCCAAAATGCCTGGGTCCAAAATGGCCTTTAGTTCATAACGTCTTTAAATTAAATCCAACATAGTCGACGCGTTATTTCTCCTTTTAGAGAAATATATTCATATGTCATTCCCATCAAGTATATTTCTTGCTTCTCTTCGCTGGCCCATTTAAAACAAGTGGTATTTCAGTTGTAGGGGAAAAAAGCCTTCTGAAGATTAAGTCTCAACTCTGATTTTGCAGATACATTCAAGCTCTCAAACTTTGTACGGGCCAAACCTGATTGTGATCAAACAGTTTTCTGATTTTCCTCTACAGGCTTCTACAATTGATTTCTCATGAATTCACTAATTGCCAGATCTCGAAATACGCCTTCACAAGACCAAACCGAACCGCCCGCATCGATAGATCAGTTCATTCAATGATCGAGAGAGCCTGACAAGAGCGAAGAAAGAGGGAATGAAGTAGATAGAAAAAAGGGACATACTGTATATTCATCAGGGGTCATCAACTCTTGGTCTTCTTCCGTTACCTGTCCGAATGGTTTCTCAACCCCATCGACTATGAACGCCGAATAAATCCCCCCGGTACCCGTGCGGATACGATCGTTGTCGTCGATTATCAGATTGAATCGTATAATGAAGTATGTATATTTGAGGACATTGATATCAGAAACAGAAATCAGATGAAAGGACGAAAGAAAAAAGGTATGTAAAGTAGTAGACGTACCGAATACCAAACGTTCATCTAATTCCACATGTCCGTTTTCCCCTCCTTCTATCGCCTCCTCAGAGGTGGCTAGACTTTCTCCTCTTCCAGCTGATAATTCATCGTTCACGATCGACTCGTATTCTGTCCGAATTCGTTTCTGAGAGGTTTCTTCGCCTGGGTCGAGAGATGATGATCTGGCCTCTTGGCGCTGTTCGGATTTGAATTACCGCCTCCGTTTATTGTGTCAGCTTGAAAGACATGAGACATCATGGAAAAGTAGTGGAGAAAGGAAGGAAGAGAGGAACATACACGCTTGGAAGAGCTTTCTGTAGAATCTTGACGGGCAGGTTCAAGATCGGCAGAATCGGTCTCTCCGTTCATCGGTGTAGGTGTGGCCCCGGAATGCAATCGCTGGTAGTAATCCTCCAAAGCTTAAACCAGAAACGTCCAACACGGATGAAATAAGACAAAGAGTCTTAGGAGTCTCATTTAGAGGTCTCAAAAAGAGAACGAAAAGATCAATCGGACTTACCAGTGGTATGTTTTTCTTCAGCCACTTGGCCGTCATCCAACGTAGAAGCCAGACCAGCCATCAACTTTTCTCTCTCTGCAGCATAAGCGATTCCAAGTGCAGTCTGTTGACCGGACACGGTTGAGTAGAGATGCCATGCCGGTAGGGAATTTTGTGATCTAGCCGTATGAAGTAAGGCATACGTGTGAGATATAGGAAGAACTATCGGAGTGTATACCCACAGAGAACATACATTTGTTGAGCGGCCATTTGTTCGCGCTGCTTGGCCAACCGGTCTTCGTCTCCATCTGCTTGGATCTGAACTTGGACGTTAGAATCAGCCGCTTCTCTCGATTTCGCATGTTCAGCTAGCCACATTTTGACATCGAAGCTTGTTTTCAGCAAAAGAAAAGAAAAACATCAGTTTCGAGACGATCAACACAGAAGAGAAGAACAAACCCACAAGGGAAACACCATCTCTGCCGTCTTCCTCAATCCTTCCTGGATATATGCCGTTTGACTATTGAATCTCGCCATTGCGTCTTCTTGCCCCTTCACAGAATCAGCATCCTCGTTATCGACAAGTTCAAACCCACACACGTCACAAAGGAAATGACCTTCCGGGGAAAAGTTCAAAGGTACATCCACTGGAAGGTATGTTTTCCGACAATTTGGACATATGTATCCCTTGTTTTCTTGTTCCTGTGTTTGACGGGTAAGAAATCGGATTGATAGAGCAAAACGGTTAGTGTTTCGACGTATGAATCTGATTCTTCTGGAAAGAAAGCCTTGGATGTACCGATCGAAGTTTCTTGTCTAATGATTTGTAGAGTGTATCCATCCTCCAACGAACAACATCTGAAAATTCCTTGAATTCGATCCAATAGTAGGTTCTAACTAACGGGCGGGCGTGAGGTAACAGCGGGCCTTCTCTATGTTCGTTTCGAGTGAAACTGCATCCGAAAGTACACGTTCGGATCCCCAAAAAACCATGAGTTCATTCACCATTGAGATCAGTTGTTCGTTCAAATATTTGTTGCCAGTTCGTTGATAGCGACAGAAGACAACAAGTGGGATAAGCAGAAAATGAGTAAAGACTGCACACCTTTTTATTAATCGATGGGAGAGAAGGATGGCTGCCAGTTTGGAAAGCTCCTTGACTGCAATTCCACACATCGAAGCGAGCTCATCCTCTCTAATCCTATATGATTATCGAGTCAAACAAGAACAGAGGATACGACAGAAACTTCGTATTGATCAGCCCTTAGATCCCTTCCTTTGCATTTCCTCCTCTCATACCACATGACGCTTGTGGCCGAACAGAATTAGCAGAGACAAAGGAGAGAACGAACACCTCCTTCTTGATCAATTGATCCAACAGAATAATCACCGGTGCGTCATAGAACGCTCTGCTGACCGTCTGGACAAAGATCTTCAACGTTGGCAGATCCTGATCCTGATGCGTTGAACTCATTAGAGAAGGAATGAGTATGATAGACTGTTTCCGGAAGCTTCGCACAAAGTTCAAGGAGTAGAATGAAGGGATGAGAAACAGAGAGCTTGGTATGAGGTTGATGGAAGGTGAACGTGTTGAGGTAAACTAATGTTGCAGGTAATTCCATTAACGGAGCTTAACATGTAATGCAGGGTAATTGTTCATTGAGGGATTCAACACATGCTACTGCATATCTTGAGTATATTTGATATCCTTTATGTGTTCTTCTCTCAATTTCTTCAGCCGTTCTGGAGCAGGTGGTAAAGACAATCCAAAGAGAGAAAGCGGTCATGCAGATCCCTCCTGCTCAAGATATTCTCTAAACTTCTCCAATCTAGCCTTCTCCTCCTTCTCAGTTTCTTCCTCGTCCATAATCTCTCCACCCGCTCCCGTCCCAGAGCGTCTATATTTGGACCGACCATCATGTAGAGAAGCTTCGATTTTTCGTTGAGCGAAGTACCGACCTGAGGAAGAACGAGGAATAAGCCGTGAGGAAAGATATATATTGTAGACAAGAGATGAGGAACTCACCATTAAATTTAAGAACACAGGCTCGAGCAGCAATCGGATCTTTGAATTTGACGGTCATGACGCCCTCCTCCTCCCGCTAAGTACATGAAAGAATTTTGTAGAAACAAACGTATTAAGTATTCTTCTGTTTTAAAATGTAAAATAAATTTAACAAGAAGAGTAGAGAACGCACATCGAACAGTGTCACACTCGTCACCTCGCCCATACTCTCTGCTTCCTCTCTGACGTCCTCTTTCAAATCAATCAACAGCGTTGCGTCCTCTTCTAGCTCGTTCAAAGTAAACATGTGCTTGAGCACAACAAGCCTAACATTCGGCGGAGGAAGAGCTTGTTGAACCCTTCGTTCAGACTCCCCATCTGAATCTGAGTCCCAATCAGTAAGTTTACTACAAAATAGATGGTCATGCACAAGATAGAAAAAAAGTCAGTCGGATTGACAAATCTATAATATGAAGATTTCGAGCAGCTGCAAAGATATGACGGATGGGAATTGACAAACCTTTCCATTTTTCTTATCCGCTTGCTCAATTCTTTTTTCTCCGCTTCGGTCATCTTCCGTTTTTCCTTCTTGAATTGCCCTGCTTCGGCAGACGCAGTCAACTCATCCTTCTTGCCTTCGGCCTCTCCATCGCCCCACTCTGCTCTTTTGACTTTCATTCTGCCCTGACCCTCTCCTAGCCTCAACTCACTGTCGTTCAAAACGGTAATCGCCAGGTCGACGCTTGTCTCCTTGAAATACATCACCAAAGCCTCGCCTTTAAAGTTACCGGCCTCATCGGTGTACATCTTGATCTTTGGTTCGTCTGATGGGGTGAGCAATATGATGCCACATTTGGAAAATGTCTGTTGAATCTCCTCCTTGGTCGCATCGAGAGGAAGGTTTGTGATGAAGACTGCTGTCGACTTGCGCGCTGGCTTTTCGGGAGCAGGTGCCGTACGGGCCGAATTAGAAGCTGACGCGGAGGATTCAGATCCTGTTGAGTTTTTAGAATCACCAGGAGCTGCTTCCGAGGAGGAGGATGGATCAGTTCGGACTCGTTTAGTAGCTTTTTTAGTGGCGGTGGCAGAAGAAGGGACGGTCGAGACAGCTGTGTTTGATGTGTAGTCAACCACCGTCTTTTCCTTTCGTTTCTTGTTTTCTCTAGCTAGAACAGGGGCGGCTGGAGCCTGAAAATATTTGATATGGAGGAAATCCGGTCAGCATTAAATCACTTACAAAGAAGACTCGAAACGAAGTTACGGGAGTGACGTACGTTCTCATCTACACCAGCTACCGAGTAAGCTGCCTGCTGAGCTTTGATGACTTCCTCATCCAACTAGTAAATCCTCAGATGAGCATATTGAGAAGAGCAGGACCATCATATCTTGGATCAACTTTGATCTCGACCCGTCTTGAACAGAAGGAACTGATGAAAGTACAGGAAGGGACTTACAATTGGCACCCAGCTATTCACAACCTCACTCCACTCAAACTCGTTTCCATCATCATCCTCAAACTCCCATTTGCCCGAAAGTCGACTGAAATGAACTCTCGGATCGGATGAGAATGCAGCATTTGACGTAGCTCCTGCTGATCCCGCTGTAAATGAATTCTGCTGTTGATCAGATGTGTTTGACATGCGCACTGTTTCTTGGTAAAGGTTGAATTTGGATGTGAACGCTAAGTTCGCTACCGATAGTAAGAAATTGATTAGTCATCCAAACTATAACCCTAGTCGAAACCTTTAACCCGAGATACTTCAGATGAACCAGTGAGGTCAAATTGAAAAGATACCTCGATTCGGGCAAACATACACGGTAGAGACGATTGAATGAGAGATCGGAAACAATCTAGATAGGTAAGAAAGACAAGTAAAGCGAAACATATGAAGAATGAAATACTAGAAGATATGGCTAGAGTACGCGCTCTTGCAACCCATATCAGATCATTCTGTAGCTTTTATACTTCTCCCATCAGCTTTTTTGTACCCGGCTTGTTTACCCTACGAAATCTAAGTATGAACAACTCATTAAGAATTGCTACCTCTGTTTGAAGAGACTATATTGCAGTGTATGAACATGTAGAGTGTAGGAAGTGCGTGTGTGCGTGAGCGATGTCATGCCAAGTTTGAGCTGTGCATTTCTTTGGTTTGTTACTTTCTTGGTCGCTTCATCCTCCATCTGAATCGTCTCGCTTCCTCCTTTCTCCATTTCGACATACTTTTCCCTTCCTTCTTCATTTTTCTTTTCTTTTCTCCCTTAACAAGCTATTTATTGGATTCAGGCATTCCGTATCTGGAATTATTACAGCTGATTCAAGCTCAAGAATCATGTCCAAAAGCCATGCAGGTTCCCGTTCGGCAGTATCGTCTACTAGTCCAGGTCTCTCGATACCTACATCTGGAAGGCATAAGGTCGTCTTAGACCCGGCCATGATCCGGGCCTTGGTCGGGTCTATAGATAACGGGACGTCTTCTCAGGGTGACGAGATAGAGTATGACGCGTTCAAATGTAAGTGTTTTTCCTTTTCTTTTCCTGGTCTTGTGCCTTTCCATCAATGTCTACAGGCCGTTGTGACCGAACCTCACCCACAAATCCTTGATACATTATATGTATTTAGATAAATTCAAGCCATCATCTATTCTAACTTCTAAGCCGGGCACTATCACACCGACAAATCTAAAGGATTCTTCATTGTCTTCTAACGGTTCAGCAACCGTGCATCTTCAAGGTCCTCTTGAAGGCGAAGTTCACGGATTCGCTGCCAAAGTTGAGTCGGAAGGATCTGCCCGGGCGAGCGGCCGACCAGGCTCGTGCCAGAACGACCATCTAGCTGTCCTGAATTGGGACGGCAAGAAATTTTCACTACTTCCAATATCCAAAACATATTCACTCGTGCATGATAAGTCTCTTGCTTTGGATTCTCTGCCAATAGCTCAAAACCATGCACCTCAGTCGGAGAGGCCATCCAAACACCAGCAACCCTCGTCGGCTTCAACGGCATCATCGTCTCAGAAACGACATCGACCGACTCCTCCTCCGTCCTCATCCGCGCCGGTTACACAGGATATACATATGTCATCTTCGTCGTCTTCATCCGTTTCGTCTTCGCCTGAACCCTCTGTGCAACCCAGGCAGACTATACCAGTACTTCCTTCCGCTTCTCAGCCCAAACCACCGTTGCCCTCGTCGATAAACCCATCATTACCGAACCGACCTACACCTCAACCCTTGGCTGCCAATCCAGATGTTGAGGTTCTTTCGTTCCCAACATCTGCAACCTCCACCACATTCTCTCCAATGGCTGGTGTCACCGCATCTTTACCGGCACGGCCTATGTACGGCGGGAAATCATTCGCTCATTCACCTTCGATGGGTTCACCGGCGATACCCCATCCTCCACCTCCAGCAGACGGGTCGAGTGACGGAGATGATGATTCGAGTGAGAGCGAAGGTGAGGATGACGACGACGATTTCGCTGCTCAGCTCAAACAGGAACTCGCCGGTGTCAGTGCCGGCGGAAAAAAGACAGACAAGGGTGCATTTGGAGCTGTCGGCGGAAAAGGTTTAGGCCTGGGATTGGGAACAGGACATGCACAAGGTGCTGGCAAGAGACCAGTCAGCTTGAACAGTTTGATGGGTTCGTCTATGTTTCATCATACTTTTTCTGTATTGCTGCTTGCACGGTTGATCTCTATGAGCAGCGCTAATCATCCTATATGATCGTTTCTGCTTTCTTCTTCTCTATCCCGACACGGCTTTAATAGGAGTTGAAGATGACGATCTAGAACAGGAAAGTCCAAGTAGCGACGAAGATTAAAATACAATTTTTTCTCTCCCTGCGTCCCTGCATGAGCAACGATTGCCTTATACTTTTCATATGCGAACTCGAGAAATGATTCAGCAAAAGATAAAAACAAAAACTCAGATGATGTTGGTTTAACTCTAAGAACCGAGACCCAAGTAAATTCCATTATGGCTTCAGCGACCCAGACATATTGTTCAATATCTATCCATCTAGTTCTCAGTGGCAACTTCTGAATAAGGATCTGTTAACGCGCAGTATCAGCTTCTATAACCGGCAAGGTTCTACGAGGCCGGTCCGATCGACTCTAGTATCTAGAATACCATAGAGTATTCATGTTCGTTCTTTGGGAATGTCATATTTCGGAAACATAGATCGGTTTTGAACCTGATGACTTTCTCTGCTGTCTGTTAGTTGTTCACGCCGGACGAGTTGATCGTACGTACGGCGAGGATTAAGATGGCAGTAAATCGGTGAACTTAATCTTATCTGATCACTGTGATTCACGTGTTTACACCGCTTCTTCTGACGACACCCAATCTCTATCTTTCTCTATCTTCCCCGATCTTTGTCTACCTCTAAGCAACACTCAACATGCGACGACAAGCCCCAAAGTTCCGGACTACTTTCTTCATCTACCTCCGGACATTTACCTTTCCGTTAATTCTCTCAGTTTTCTTCGCACTTCTACTCTCCTCATACTTTGTGCTCGTTCATCCGGTTGCTCAACCTAAAGATCACAAGATAGGTTGGCAAAACTGGGATGTCGTGGAGTTAGAGTCCAAAACAGCATCATCGACAACCGGGAATAACAGCCAAACGAACGGATCGGTCTCTGACTACGAATCAGATAAGAACAAAGGAAGCATAGATGGGTCCTTACCTTTAGATGTGTGGGATCCACTGCTGATGCACAAGACTGGGTTGACCGAAATCACAGGCAAGTCAAGAAGTCTTGATGTTTCAAAGTAAGCTCGAACTGTTAATTAACACCTGCAGGAGGTCTGGTTTTAACTGGGGGACGTTCAGTCAAGATCTGTATATTTCGTAGGTTCAGGAATTCTCTTTGATTTTGATACCGAGTAGTTATACTTATAATGATACTTGAACCATCCATTGATATTTTGCCGAAGCTCCCTGGCAAGGTTTTGCCGATTATTGTGCACCTGCTTCTACACCTGCTCAGGATTCTCGTTTGGGAAAATGGGTGCGAGTTGACAAAGATATTAACAGACGAAGTGGAATTTGGTACTCCTATATCTACTACCGCCGGTCTCGTCGATTTGATGGTAAGATTTGAATTTTTTTCATAGCCTTCTCCTTGAGGGCATTGAATGAGCTGAAAGCATCTTCCACGCAGTTCCGTACATCACGTCCCTCAAGATCATTCCATCTAGCGATCCTCCTCCACCGTCCTATACTAAATCTATAGGTGATGATCTAACTTCTGGCTCCTGGCCTAAGCTTCCTGGGATCTCCTTGGCCTATAAGCTTCAAGCCGTACCAGGGACTTTTGATGGACTGGATGACTCAATCGAAGATGAGGCCAGTTTTCGAGAAACCGATGTCGTCACAGAGGTCGATATGTTATGGGGAGACGCTAGCGTTCGTTTTTTTTTTCCAGCCTTTTTATCCTTATTAAAGTTGTGTATCAAGTCTGTGTGTCTGCAGATCTTACTGAAATGAGGGTTTCTTAGCCTTGGTGGGGCTTTTCGAGAATCGAGCCACCCATCAAGAATGGGACCAAACGATTCCCTGAGACGCAATCTCTAGTCGTTCGTATGGGCGTCAAGCGTGAGAATTATCCTGTTCTTTCTCTTCAATCAACAGACTCACGAATCGATACTCATTTCGGAATCTCATCCATCTTCGTCGTTTTTTGAGCTTAGCTCTTCCGCCCAAACCTGAGCTTCGATTCCATGCAAATGGGAAATTCAGGATCATGCAAGTCGCCGACTTGCACTATTCTACCGGAGTCGGGTAAACAATCCATCCAGCTGCTTTCTGACAAATTGTCCGTTGCTTATCAGTTCGTCCGAAATAACTTGGTTTATGCGCACAGTGTCTGCAAGGATACAAAGAAATCACCCTGTGTTGGGGATGTCGACTCGGCTGCATTATTAAGTACTGTGTTAGATGCAGAAAAACCTGACATGGTAGTTTTCTCCGGAGATCAAGTAAGATATTTATCTTTCTATTTCTCACATTTCCTGGCCAGTCTAGATGTTGATTGGGCAAGTTCTTGTTACCAGCTAAACGGTCAGACTACTAGTTGGGATTCGATGAGTGTTCTTTCAAAGTACGTGCTATGTCTCTCAATATTCTTTCAGAAACGGTCGCTTACCATCTTGCAATAACCCAGATTTGCAAAACCGGTGATTGATCGAAAGATGTTGGTCCCATCTTGAGTCTTTTATTATAGACGCCTCAGAATTTTGCGCTTTGACTGACTTTCTTCAACAATTGAAGACCATGGGCATTGGTATTTGGAAATCACGATGAGTGAGCACCTTCATCATTAATATGCTTGATGTAACCTTAGAGCTCGCACCAATCAAGTTTCTTCTTTTGGTTCGCGCTGCTATTTAGCGAGGACGCCTTCTCCCGAAGTCAATTGATGAACGCAATTTCTCAGATGCCATACTCAGTATCCATCGCAGGTGATAAAGATGTTGATGGTGTAAGTTCTACTCGCCTACTTAATAGTTCTTAGATATGGAGTTTGTAACTTGTTTCGTCATCTGTGTGGATGTGGGTTATCCGTTCATCTAGGTAGGTAATTACCTACTCAAAGTGTACTCCCATGACCCGTAAGTCAAGTTTCAATCAGATGTTTTGGTACGCTTCCGACTGAAGCCTAGGTGGATCGGCGGTCTTCCCTGTTAGTTCGAAGACACATCTGGCTTCAATCTATATGATAGATTCGGGGGCCTATCAGAAGGCAACGAATATATTCCAAAAGATTACTGGATATGACTACATCAAAGTCTGTGGTTGTTTATGCTATATTTGTAAAACAGACTTCATTTAATAACAATATGGCGTCGTATTGATTCTCTAGCAATCCCAAATCGATTGGTACTTGTCCACGTCGTCTAAAGTAGGGTTAATCGAGCGACCATTCCGACCAGATACTGCTAGTGACTTAGGAGGCATCTGGACCAAAAGAGAAGGAGGCGGGCCTAGAAGAACAAGACAAGTAGAAGACGATGAGGAGAGAACGCTGGTCAAGCCAAATGCGCTGTGAGTGGTGTCCGTCTTACAACTACATCATCTTTGGTACTAACTGGTTTTTTTTTGGCTTTGAATGCATCGAACAAACAGGATGTTCTTCCATATCCCGCTTCAAGAACATATTCTGTAAGTTTTCTTGCACTCTCCCTTTTCATACCACATGCTAACTCATCAACATTTCTGCGCACCATGAAGCCCGGCGGACCTCGACCCCAACACTGGTGTTCCCCTTGATACTGGGCTTCTTTTGGATACGGCTGGATCATCTAATGTCAACTCTGGATTCTTCGAAAACGGTATCAAACAGGCTACCACTGGAAAGACGGGAAAGAATAACAAAGAGTTGAATGAGGTCAGAGTGATCAGCAACGGGGTAAGTTAATGCTGTCGCTCGTCTCATTCGAAAGATGATAGGTGTACATGATATTGACTATTGATCCAATATGTTCTGGCAATCATGGATCAAGCATGTCCACATCGTGAGCTTTGTTTCTTTCATATCTTCTGGATTTTATTCGTCGATTTGATGGCTGATAAGATTGTACCTACGCGTAACCAGGCTGAGAATTGCAGAAGAGTCCAAGGGATTTGGATGTGCTTCGGAGGCGGTGGGTCATATTGTGAGTCAAGCAATCAATTGGAGACCTGTATATCACAAAACCATTGGAGCTGATCATCGCCCTTTTTTCTTCTTTCTCTTCTTCTTTCTAGCTGGATATGGACGGATAGGGTATGTCTGTTTGATGAAAACTCTATCTGTCTTGCATACGGTCTCTTACGTGTTCTTTTGATTCTGCCTTTCATCGTTTATTTCACCTAGGTTTGAACGGAGATTCCGAATTTTTGATATCTCCGAGTACGGTGAGCGCATCAGTACATACAAGCACACCGAGAGTGGAAAAATCCTCGATCAGATGGACCTGGTCGGTGGTACTGCTCCTGCGTTGTAAGATTGATTAAGGGAGAGAGGAAGAAAAGAGAAAGATGACAATGTACATTCATGTTCTATCACGAAGTTCTTCGTTCTAAATGAGCATCTTGATTCCTTCTTGACCTTGACGCGACTCAAAGTGAAAGATAATTATTTGGACGCGTACTTAACCATCCAGGAATTGGCATACGATCCTCATCCTGTATAACACACTCTCACCCATCGTTTGTTTCCAGATCGTCCATCAGTCTACATCTTTCTTTGTTATTCAAGATGACCGCTTTGCAGAAATCTCTTGTCAAAGCATCATCTAAATCGACAAGAAATTTGGTCTCTATTCACTCTTCTCCTATACGGACGCTCTCGCTATCTACATTGAACGTCCAGTCTTCTACATGTGCCCGCTCAGGAATCATATTGTCGCCATCATCTCACTCACTCTTCCCAACATGTTCATCTTTTGGACCATCATCATCATCATCATCATCAAGCTTGCCTTCGTCTTTCATCTCCTCGAGACATTTATCACAATCAAGTCGGACAAATGGAGTTCGATCTTGTGGAAACCAAGCCGGGGAAGCTTCCTCAATTCATGCTCCGGAGGCATCGAGGCCGCTAGCAAGAGGGATCGAAGGGATGCATTTTATCAAAGACGAAGCACAGCACACTCTATCGGACGAACAAACTGCTCTTTTAAACAAGATTGTCCGGACTGGGTGAGAGATCTGATCACCTTCTCGGTATGACAATGTTTGGAGCTCATTTTGTGCTTGTCGTTTGTTTCTCTTGTCTATCCTACCGGCATACACCTATGTTCTCGTTTTAAATCAGCATCAATGTGTTCTTTACCGGATCAGCTGGAACAGGGAAGAGCTATCTTCTCTCAGAAATTGTTAGACAGCTAGAAGCCAAAGAAAAGACCGTCTTTGTCACCTCATCTACGGGGATATCTGCCTCGAATATCGGAGGAAGAACAGTCCATTCGTTCGCGGGCATCAACCTAGGGCAGGAAGAAGCGCATGTGTTGGCAAGAAAAATAAATAAACCACCCGAGAAAACGGCCAAGAAACGGTGGATGGATGCCGATGTGTTGATTATTGATGAAGGTGCGCTCGCTCTCTTTTGCTCATAGTAGCTTGGTCATCCATTCTCTCTTCACAGTGCCACATACGTGTGTATCTCGCTCTGCCGTACGTCAGCTAACATTCAGCTCTTGCATTATGGTCTATGTATTCAGTGTCAATGATTGATGGCGATCTATTTGATAAACTGGAAGAGATAGCTCGAGTCGTTAGAAACGATCCCCGTGCTTTTGGCGGCCTTCAGGTGATCATGTAAAGCCTTAATAATCCCTTTCTTCGCTTCGTTCAGAGACTAACATAATATCGTTGCGTTTCTATTGCGAATGAATGTGTATTTAGCACCGGTGACTTCTATCAACTTCCTCCGATCGAGGGCCATGATCTGACGGGAAGGAAGCGATCAGAGGTCAAATATGCCTTCGAGGCTAAAACCTGGAATACAGTTGTTGACGAGGCTGTCAAGCTCACTAAAGTCTTCCGGCAAACCGACGTCGAATTGATCTCGCATCTGAATCGACTCAGAGAAGGTCAATGCGATCCTGATACTACTGAGTTCTTCCAAAGTTTAGAACATAAACAATGGGAAGACTCAAATGTGATCAAATTGTCTGTGTTCAATATTTCCTGTTTTATCTTTTGTCTTGTCAAGAGTAGACCTCTTGAATCTGAACCCAGACCGCGTTTATTACTAAAAACAATAGGCTCCCTACGAGACGTCAGGTTGAAAAGGAGAACCTGAGACGTCTAGCTGAGTTGGATGGCGGTCTTCATCGCTACCAGGCAGCTGACCTCTCAGCTGATATAGGTCTCAGACGTTTTAGTTTAGCGAATGTGTTGGATGCAGAGAGGTATTTCAGAACTCAAGCTCCAAAGAAACTAGATCTAAAGGTCGGAGGTCAGTCCTGATCTTCATCTATATGCCTACGATATCTTTTGTCGCGCTTGATCTGAAACTCCGAGATATTAACGAATTAGACTGTCATTCACGTTTATTTCAACTCTCGTTAAAGCCCAAGTAATGATTGTCCAGGTCGGTCCAACTCATTTCCTATTTTTTTGGTTTAATTCAGCGCTTTCGTGATTACTGCACATTTGAAACCGATCCTTTGTCTACATTTTCTCTTGATTCTGGCTGATATTCCAAAAGAACATGATACCTGGCAGAATCGTGAACGGAACTCTCGGAACGGTTCATTCTTTCCTTACCATTGCTGAAGTCCAGGAGGCTAACTCCAAAGGACGAGCGATTCAAACGCCAGGGATGAAGAATAGAAAAACCGATGAAATTCTGCGTTGCCTCTTACCGGCATTTAAGATCGACGATCCCCTAGACGATCTGTCTAGAGGTCGGCCAAACGTCTTGCAGATATTAGAGCCTTTGTCGGAGCAAGATGAGGAAATGAGGTTTCCAGTGATCAATGTAGACGGACAGTTATATTTCATCCAGCCAAGATTGTTTTCCTCGGACAGGCGAAATACATCCGGGTATACGGAGCCTATCGTTGCCCGCTACCAAGTGAGCCCTTTTATCTTATTTTTCAGGATGTCTTGCCTCAAGTTTATAAATGGTTAACAAAACACGCTGTTCATCCCTATGCGTAGCTTCCTTTGATCATCGGTTACGCCTTAACAATCCACAAAGCACAAGGACAAACAATCGATAAAATTCAAGTCAATTGCGCTCAGATGTTTGCCTTAGGTCAGTCGACTCTGCCTCTCTTTCTACATGCTCCTTCTTTGGTTCCTTTGAGTTCATTTATGATTTGACCATTCCCTGGTTTTATTTAGGTCAAGCATATGTGGCAATCTCAAGGGCAAAATCTCTTGCTGGTCTTCAAGTGATCAATTTTCATCCGACCTAGTAAGACGCCCCCTTCGAAACAATCTCCATAATTTGTGTATGATCTGCTGATTTGTCGTCCTTTGGCTTTGCACTTTTCTCAGCGTAACCGTTAACGATCGAGTTAAGAAGTGGATGAATCAAATTAGACCGATGAATGTTGAAAATAGTGAAGGCTCGAGCTTCAAAGTATCTCCATTAGAGTCATGATATGATATGTTAATATGCTTGTTATGAACGATAGGTATTCGTCATAGTATACGGCTATTATTCTCAATGGCAAAAAAACTTAGATAAATTTGGGCATTCATATGAACATCATCAATCATTAACCATCCTTCCACCACCTTCAAGACCGCACAAGAGAAGGGATAGAGGAACAAGATTCAGAGAGAAAACCCATGATGGTCACTGTCGATCCAGTTCAGCTTGAAGCCCATCTTCTCACGATTGACCTTCTCCAGTCAATGTTCCCTCTTCCATCCGAACTTTTCCTTTTTCCCGAGTCGGCCCAGACTCTAGACATTCTACGCTCCCTTCCATCACCGACCGATCCTGTACCCTCCCACATAACAGATGAACTCAGACTACTCCTTCGTGTTGGACTAGATGAAGAGAATATCGTTCTAGAGATGGACATTAAGTTTCCACTGAGAACAAATTCAATTGGCCTACGTGAGAACGAAGTGGGTAATGATGACGTAGCGGCTGTTTCTTCAGAAAAAGAACCCAGTCATCAACGTCTTTCGTTCGCTCCGACGATCACCTTGCTTGAGCCGTCTTGGCTCTCTCATGCTTCCTTCTCTCAACTAACGAGTCAGGTCCTTTCTACGGTTTCCTCGGATTCATCATCGACGACGTCTCTCGGTTCGGCAGGCATTTCTAATTCGACTATCGTCATAGACAAAGACGACCCAACGAGTGTGATTCTCCAACTTGTAGAAGATATCAAGACGCTCAGTCAAGAATATATCCCCAACTCGACAACTTTCGGTTCTACGTCTTTTTCGCATACCAGGAGCACCCCGGAAGGAAGAGAGGAATTGGAAAACTCGGCGGACGACCAGATAGAAATGTCCAGAGTCAGAGATGCTTTGATATGTGTTTCCAAAATGCACCGTTCGTTCTTTCCGTTCTCTCTTTTTATGGGTATATCGACTGTCGTTCCGGCTTATATTCATGACGATATACGAACGGACAGATATCGTGAACCAACCAAAACTTCGCAAACTGAAAGCGTTAGCAACATCATCAGGTGCAAGTGGTTTTGTAAAATCCGGTCGACCGGGAATTCTGCTGTACGAGATTGGGAGTAAAGAGGAGTTAGCAAAGTTCTTGGAAGGCGTTCGGGTATGTTTCAACTTCTTCTTCTTCTTTTTCTTTTTCGTTTGTAAATCTTACTTATGAGAGATCATGATGCTAAACGCCTGTGTACATTGGTGCAATACTCCATCTAGAGTCTTAAATACCTTGAATTCCATCATCTCACATCTGAACCCCTCTATTCCTCCTCTTCTTCTCCGTCCGTACATATCACCCAAAGCATATCCCGATCCAAGTCAAATCCTAAACCATTCCAAACCTCTTCGCATAATTCAAACGAGCCTGAGCTCCTAAGTGAGGGAAAACCCGGTCTGGTAGAGTTAGATGAGGTCAAGGATATGTTGGATATCGCGGAGAAAGTTGGTAGGAGGGAATGGTTCAGAGAAGCGATAGGGATGAACTCGACTAGCAAAAAGTCTGGTTAAGGGAGTGGGTGATGGGAGATGTTTACGATTGTTTGATCTCGATCTTTCGCTCTCACATATGTAAACTTTGTATCATTAGTCTTGCTTGGAATAGAAACAATTTTTTAATTTTTTTTTGAAAAACAGACTTTGTTCAATGTATATTGTATTTTATCTCTAGAACGAAACTGCAAAACAGAAGAACATGCATGTGATAGTTGGGAGCAGTGATTATTTATATGAAGAATACATGTACAAGGGCAGGACGTAAAGATGACTAAAGAAGCGGCTTTATCGTCTCTTGCCGTTTTGCTGCATGGCAAGAATCTGAACCATTCGAATGAAACTGGAAGCGAAAAAAAGTCCGAATAGAAAACCAACGTCAGAATTACTTAAAGACGAATAATTGCAGAGAAGAAACAGCATGTTCTTACATGTTCAGGGTATCCAGCTCAAGAGAGATCGACTCTCCAACCGGGTCAGCCTTTTGTCGACCCATAGCCGCCATCCTCGCATGTGCCAAAATCTTCTGGGTATCATACAAAATGCATCCACCAAACACAGCGAGACCTCCGTACAGAGAAAGCGACTCAGTGACCGCCAAAGTGCGCAATGCGGTCCTAGGCAAAATCATAGGGGCAAGGGAAGAGAGAGCGACGACAGCGACACCGGCCAATAGAGGTCCACCTAGGTAAAGGTATTTGTCTTCTCGAGCGGTCGCTCCAACATAGGCGAGGGATCCAACAACACCAAGAGTATAAAGACCGGCTCTAGCCAAAAGGGCAGGGCTAAAGAAGAAGAGTGGGGCGATCGAGACGGCTTGGAAAGCCTGGAAAGTGCTGAAGAAGGCCATCTTTTGAACATGGTCTAAGGAGAAAGCAGTCAAGAGAAGAGTCAAAAAAAGGAATATAACGAATAAAATGTATTTCAAAGTCTGATGAAGAATACAGAACAAAGCTTACTCTCTGGGCTGGTGCTGATGCAAGCATACATGGAACCAATTCCTCCGACGAGTCCCACACCGAGAACGACCCAAGGGTTGGCCTGCATGATCCTGGTAGAGATTCCGTATTTGTGTAGCGAATAAGCTCCGAGAGCTGTCATTGTTAGACCAAGTCCACTAAATATAGTAGGATGACAAGAAGGTGTGAATATTATGAATTGTTAGTCGAGCACCCATCTATAGTTAGACCAAAAAAAAGAAGGAATTTAAAACAAACGTGTATTTGAAAGTAGAGTTCAAGTGCTCCCGTTCAAATGGTGTGAAACCTTCTCGAGTCTCTCGATTGAGTACAACTTGATCAAAGAAACGAATCAAAATAGTATTGAGACCATGGAATTGACATCAGCGAGGAAAAAAAATGAAGCGTAAATCGACTCACAGTTGGTTCCAACCATAGCTCCGGCCACGACTGCTCCAGCGACAGCAGCTTTTCTCCAGTCGAAAGCCACAGGACCTCCAGGAGCAGCACTAAAGCCAGAACCGGGACTGTATGAACTCCATCTCTTGCCATTAGGGTGTTTCGGCAAAGCCTGGAGCTGTCTGATCAGTGGCGAACGCAGCGGGGCGGATACTGGATTGTGTGTCGAGAACGAGCGAGAAGCTGTTGATCTAAAGATCTGAGATGCAAGAGGGTGAAGTCTAATCATATTAGTAGAGTGTAGTTGTAGTTGAGGTGTTGATGGTGTCGAGGACGATGTCGTTCTCAGTGGTGGTGGTGGTGTTGTTGGTGGTGGTGGTGTTGTTGGTGGTGGTGGTGGTGGTGATGGTAGCGGAGGCGGTTAACGGTGAACAGCACATGGGACCGTTCAAAAAAAAAGGCCACGTCATGGGATTCTTGCTTAGTCAGCTTCGGCCCGGATCAATAATACCTGCTCTCATTCCTTGATCTTCGTTATGATATTTCTGATGATGGTTCTTTCTTCAACGAACCACCATGCTCTCTATTCTCATCGCGCTAGTCCTTCTGATAGTCCCTTTAGGCTACTTTCTAGGTTTCTATCAGTTTCTTAACGATAGGTTCAATTTCAGATCAAAGACCGACGAAGGTTGGGTGATTGAGAACTTGTTGATTCATCCCATAAAGGTCGCTGATATCTTTCTGTACTCCACGTCTTGTCGTTCTCTTGATCATTTGAGAATTTCTTCTAACATAACGTATGAAGGCTGATTTTACATGTTAACAGAGCTGCAGAGGAATTCTTATCAAAGAGTCTGGGTATTCTTCAGAAGGTCTAGATGTATGTGCTTTCTCAATTTGATGTTCGATCCTCGATTCCAGTTCTACCAGTTTATGTTTTGCTATCAACCTTATCTTCAGTACGACAGAAGATGGCTCATCGTCGATGCTCAGACTCATAAGTTTGTCACAGCTCGGGAACTTCCTTCTGTGCGCGCACAATCTTTTTTCCACCTCTTTCCACGTTGGATCTGACTCACCTTGTTACCTTTGTATTGTTCTCAGCTCGTTTTGGTAACGCCTTCGGTAGACAGAGCGTCTAATAAGCTCCGCGTAACCTTTCCTGAATCAGCCAACCTTGACTCATTCGATGTACCTTTGGATCCTACACCAGAAGATCTTGCAACCTGGGATCTGTAAGTCGTCCCATCAAACTTTGTTCTTCTCATGCGGGTTTGGCTTTTGTATGTTAATCGTCCATTTTCATCAGTGCATCTGACGTAACCATTTGGAAATCGACTACCGATGGATATATCATTCCTAATCCCTTGGCGCACTCTCTACTCTCTTCTTACCTCGAACGGCCCGTTCTTCTCATTTTTAAGGGTCCTACCCGTCGACCCCTTCTCCTCTCCTCTGACCCAGAGACCCTGGCAACCTTTCCACCCGATGCTCGGACGGCGTTTGCAGATGGATTCCCAATTCTACTTGTCAACAAAAAGTCTATCGAAGATGTCGAACAAAAGGTCGTCCTATCGGTCGGACATAAAGGAGAGACCGAATGGTCGGTAAAGCCTCAGTTAGAAGGTGAGATTAGAGATAAATGGTTGGCCGGGAAAGGAGATTTCATGAGGAGAACTAGAGGGAACGTGATTATCGGTAAAGAAGGAGGTAAACCCTGGGTGGAAGAGTCTTGGGGAGTCATTCAATTCGGTCAGGGTCAAGAAGCTGAAAAGATGATTGTCGCTTCACCATGTGGACGGTGTCAGGTTCGTTCACGATCCATCTTTTGTTGCATATCTCGCGCTTGCTTCGTATTTCCTTACCTCTCACATATCTTCTTTTCGTCGAAAGCTTCCTAATGTGGATCCAGAGACTGGAATTTCTAACCCATCAGTCCCTTACAAAACGATGACAAAGTATCGAAGGGTAGACCCTCGACAGAAGTATAACCCATGCTTTGGAGTCAACGTCGTTCCTACAATTGGAAAAGGGGTTTTGAGAGTTGGTGATACGGTGAAGGTCAACAGTTTAAACAACTGGCCTCGAGTGGAGTAGAGCTGATGCAGCGTTGTTACTTTTCGTGATTCCTTTACTTGATTGATTGTATACCTTATCATCTTCAACCTGATCTCTCCACGACTGAAATATCTTTACACAAGCATCCTATAATTATTTGAATTCTTCTGGCCAAAACACTCGTTTTCTCCATCCGCCATCCGGACCAACTCGTGGATTTTGATCATATGTTGTTCCTTTATCTACAGGGGTTCCAAGTGGTACTGTTGATTTGTAAATCATCCGGATTATGCCCAAGAGACCAATTTTTGTTTATCGTTTTTAACCGAAAACCATGATCAAGTCAGATTCTTGACCAAACGAAAGAGTCAGAAGAAAAAGAAAGAAATAAATAAAAACTCAAAAGGTACACGCACAAAACCATTTCCACGAAACACTGCCCATTATCCCTTCCCAGTTTCGTTTGTGTCCCAGAAACCACCTGTTTCCTTCTTTATAAGGCGATCCCCATTCGGTTTTCCACGCTTTGATATTTGCTTTTTTCCTTCTTTTGAATTGTTATCAATAGAACGTCCAACACAAAATCACAGAAGTGATGAGAAAGAGACAAGGAGTGTGAAAGAGTGTTTCGATCAGGAAAGGAAAGGACCGAGAGACAGAGAGAAGGCGACGAACGAGTTTTGGAAGAAACCGAACCGAGCGCTGAGAAAAGCCGACTCCCGTTCCCGAAAGTCCTGATAGCAGTAGATAGAGGGTTCCTGTGAGAGATCAGAAGAAGAACGAGATTCTTGCGATTGGACTAACAGAGATTATACGAGCTTCCAGCGTCGATAGGTTGTTATATATCATCCATGCGTGGCTCACAACTAGTAAGAAGGTAAACGTTGTGAAGATCGTTGATCTATACTCTTATACACGTTCAATAATCCGCGCATGTACATTCAAGGAAGAAGACCCGTTTCTGATGAGTTCTGCTCTTTTGTCGCACGGACAGAGAAAATTGGCTTACAGTACAATCACAGAAATTAACATCCCGTCGTATTTGAGACCACGGAGGGAAAGAGCGGTGATGATCAGGACATATCCGGTGAAGATTGTCGACCAGATTGCAAATACCAAAAAATGCTACATTTCGGCGTTCCAAACACAATTGGTGAGGTATCAGTACTAGTCTGGAACACAGGTGTGCTCATCAAGTTCTGTAAAGCTTGCCTTGTGGTTTTGCTGACCAACGCAGCCTCCGGTCCAACCTACAAATCTCCCTCATTCAAATATAAGTAACCACGACAAAAGCGAAAGAGTGATTTGATCATAAAGAGCCTACCACAGTGATGATCAAAGTTCAGGATACAGGTCCCACAGACTCGACAGCTGAACCATCCAAAAAGAGCAACGCAAGAAAATCAATCTTTCCGCAAGCGAGAAATGAAGGATCTACATGTTTGAACTGACTGATGAGTCCTTGGCGGTTTTTCTAATTGACAATAACCGCACCACCTCCCGGTCTGTTCGGGCTCCATCGGCATCCTCTCTAAAAGTTCCCCATCACTGATACTGTCACTCATTCTCTTCTGAGTAGAATCTATGACCTGTGATCTTCTTTCTTCGAACAAAGGAGGTACGAGTGGGCATGAAGACTCCTTTGTTTCGGGTGACACTATAGGACCGGCTGGGGTTTGTTTGGTCAGAAAAAGCGGAGGACCAGCTTGGCTAGGAGGAAGGGGAGGGGCGAGAGCGGACTGAGATGATGACGGATAAGGAAGTCCTTCTAAATGGTTCGATGACTGCCTGGTAAACGCATGCTATTTCATATAGGATATTAAAATCCGAAAGGAAGTTTTTATATGTTTAGGTAAAATGGCCTTGCACTGTGGTGCTGGATATATAAAAAAAGACAAGACCTTTCACTTACGTCTTTCGCAAGGCCTGGGCCGGTGAGTATGATCTTCAGATATGACCAGCAAAACATAAAAAGCAATAGGATAAAAACGATGAGGAAAGAGACTACAGGTCCTCAAAAAAGGGAGGTCAGTTCGTATCAAATCAGAACGAGAGGAAAATATACTGACTTCCTCTGCCTTTACTAAACGCTCTTCCCCGTATCATCCTTACGCATATCCTTACTACAACCACATAGATAGTCCAACCCACTATCATCACCAATAGTCTACATGAAGTTTCATTTCAGAGCAAAGTGTTGAGAGGACAAACGCGTTAACGAGAACATTCATTGAACTCCATGCATACCAATGATATAATTCATACATACAGGACATTCCCTTTCCGTTTGATCCATGAATTAGGCCTTCCAGCTGATTCGTTAGCTTTCTTTTCTGCTCGTTCTATAGCGTCCTCCCAAGGTGTGAATTTCTTTCTCTTTTGATTCGGATCGGAATCAGTGCTTGTGTCTGGCAGAGCATTTGAGGCAGTGTCCCCACTAGGAATAGCTGAAAGTGTTTGATCTGAAGCGGGAAAAACAGAATTGGATGACCTGGGCAGGTCTGAAGTCGACGGGGACATAAACCTGGATGGAGAAACTCTCGATTGTATCTGTGATATTTTTTTCGTTGTTAATGGCCAAGAAGAGAGACGGTCGTAAAAGTCTTCTTTGGCGTTGTTTAGTCCAGGCGGGAAACGCGTCATCGATGTGTCGCGCGATGAGATTAGATAACAGGCCGTTGGCCATTCCCGGTCACATCTTTTCGGAATGTCTTGTCTAGAGGACAGTTGCTGAAGCGCCAAAAAGCAATCAGACTGCGTTGAAAAACTGAATAGTATAATAGAGTGTGAAAAATACCAAAAATGCAAGAGAACTAAACAACGCACACCAAATGAGTGAGTACGGTGCAGGTAGCGGGAGAAATGGAATCTATAGGACGAAGATAAAATCAGTCTAGAAGAGTTTGTGGACAAGCGAAAACTTCTACAGTCGTAGGTGTAGGATTGCGACTCCACAGAGAGAGATTTAATTACTCACTTGCATCTCATTATATCAGATGTTTATTGCAGGCTGGTAGTAGAGTCCGATATTCCAGATTAACACGTTTAGTAGGTCATATTTCGAGTGATTCAAAACTATTGCGGATCTGATGAGACTAAGACTCTGAAGATGATTGGTCGACATATTTTCCATCAGCTTTGAATAAATTAGGTCTACCTGTAGATCTCCTCTGGATATAGTGCACATACCATGAGCAAATATGAAACAGGAAGGGTTGATAGAATGCATCTGGTATAGCCAGGCTTAGGGAGCCTCTTCCTGGTATCATTCTTCTATTCAAGCTCTTTGTTTCTTTAGGAAGCGTAATTCAAGTTCATCTAAATGGTATAAAGAAAGGTTGGAGCAGCGAGAGAGAGAGACCCAAAAGGGTACTGATTGGGTCACTGAGATAAAATAAAATAAAAACAAAACATAGAGAACATGAGATAAAGCTATTCCACATTATAAAATATCAGCAAGGCGCCCGATAATACCAAACCATGGATCAAGTGGCAGTTCATCTGAATGGCAGTTTCGTTGTGCGCTCGTGACAGAGAAGGATGATGGAACTTCTTTAACATTTTCTAATCTGTCTTTCTGTGCGTCTCTTTTGTGCTCTTTAATGTCTCTATGTAAGCGCTTTGTCAAAGCTTGGACAGATCGAAGGAAAAAATTGCCTCTGAAAGTGTCACAGTTTGGTACACACATATATACACATACAACGAGGAGGGTTTTATATATATATATAAATCAGAATTAAGAACTCCATTACTCGAGCTTTCCCTTTTTGTCCACATCTGTTCTGTTGGCTCCTGCACATCCGCCATGTTTTCCTTCCCCACCGGTCGTCTCAGGTGCTGGTGTTCTATTCCCAGGGAGAGCCCAATTGTTCCAAGCGCCGAGCCAAGCACCTACACCTTCTGTCGGCGCTGGATAAATACTTTCAACCTGATGATGTGTGATCAGTGCCGTCAGGGGAGAGAATGAGTAGAGATTACCTGATTTTCAGAAGAAGGTGTGTCAACCAATATGCCAGTTATGCTAGACTAGAAGACTTTCAAGAAGGGAAACGTACTAATCGTCCACTCTCTGTCCGGCCCGTCCCCTCCGCCTAAGATCCCATGTTCCACCACGTCCAGCGGAACCCTTAGCCTGCCCTTCACTTTTACTCTAATCCTTACCTTCCTGTCCAATCTCGATCGACTAATCATTGCCCATTCTCCGTCTTGTCCTTCTACCCTGACCTCACCGCCACTCTTACTGCCATCTTTCCCGTCTTCCGAACAAGGTATCACTAAGACCCGTTCGATCTTGACTCCTGGGTCTTTCAGTAGAATACTGAGAGATGTGCGAGCACCTGTGAAGAACAGACTGTACATTCGGAGAGATGATAGATGAAAGTTGAAGAGCGGAGGTGTAGTCAGATGAACGGACGGATGGAAGAGTGTCGGAGGAAAGACCGGGGGTTCTACAAAGAAACTAGGAAGAGATGTGTGTAGATGTGAGATTGCGAGAGAGAACTGAGAGACCCATTGAGCGTCCGAGAGTGGGCGGTTATCGTTTGAAGGGGAAGGTTTGGGGTTCTGAGGAGATGGTTGTGAGGAAAAGAATGTTGACGGAAGGCCAGTATGAAACAGATTATATGAGCCAATCTGAGGAGAGGAATATGTACTCGTTGACACTGTTCGTTTCATAGACCGACATGGCGGTCGGATCATTTGGTAAGATGTTGATGTAAACCTCCATGGCAAGAATATTCGACTTCTAGAAGACCTTGACATTCTTTCTAGAGAGATTGAAGCAATATGGAAAGCTATACGTAAGAGGGATGGCTGTTAGAGTAGACTTCTTGAAGATTCTGATAATTTGAGACTCATCGGCAAGCGTGTAGTGATGGCCGGTTAGTCACCTCTTCTTTCCTCGGTACATGACGCGTCCCCCTCTCTCTTCGTCTATCTATCTTACCACCAACCACCGTTCGTAACCCAATGACTCAAACATCTCTTTATCTGGTAGGAGCGACCGGTCTGACAGGTAGGATTTCATTCTAATACTGGTTTGGAGAGATCAAGTCAGAGACGGATGATTCAGTTGGGGTCAAATCTGAACTGTGGTGTTGATTATTCCCTGGAACAGGCTCAAACACGTTGAAAGCCGGTTTGGCCTCTCACCTAGCGAGCATTACCACCTTTTCTCGACGACCTATCGCCACACCCACTTCGGCACCCTCTTCTGTCACTCATCGGTCGATCGTTCTTGACTTTGATCGTCCTGAGACATGGTCCGATGCTTTCTCAGAGACCTCTGAACGGTCCGCCGAGGGAGAGAACAGGAAAGTATTCGCCAGTTGCCTGGGAACGACAAGGGCGATAGCCGGTAGTCTAGAGAATCAGCGAAAGATTGACTATGACTTGAATTTGGACTTGGCAAAGAAGGCCAAAGAGGCTGGAGTAGATACTGTTTGTTCAGCTCGTTTATCTTTCCTTTTCGTCCTCTTTCCTTGTGTAAGATCGTCTGAACGTCTTATCGTCCTCCTCGGCTTCCGCCCACAGTATATTCTCGTCTCGAGTGGGATGGCATCATCAAACGCACGCTCTGGGTATTTGAAGATGAAAGGCGAACTTGAAGACGCAGTCCGCAACCTTAACTTTCGATCAACGTACATCCTTCAACCTGGTCTTCTCTATGGACCGAGGGAGGAGAAACGAATGGCAGAAAGTTGGACTCAGTATATATTCAATGGGCTGAGATTAGTCGGTTTGCCGATGAATGGACTCATCATTAATGCCGACGTGTACGCTTTATCTCTTGTCATCCCCATTCAGTTCTTGCTTGCCTAGAAATTGTTCTGACGGTTCTTCATTCTATCTTGTTTCAACGTAGAATCGGAGAGTGCATCACTAAATTGGCTCTGGCTCCGAAGGATGGCGTCCAGTAAGTTGTTAATTTCTGTTTGTTTGTTTGTTTGTTTATACTGCAAACTAATTGGCATGTTTAATTTATGCATTCCAAAACTTAGTGTTTTGTCAAATGTAGACATCGTTGCTTTCGTTAAAGAGTGAAAGAGATGTTTCGTCTCAAGGGATATTATAGTGTTCGTGTCTATAGATGATCATCGAGAGAAAGATAGAGAACCATAAAATATACATATCCATATCTATATAAATGTTTTCAGCCATCCAATCATGGTTAATTCAACTTTCCTCTTCGAGCACTCTCAATCGCCTCGAGAACAAGAACAAGATCTTTGGTTTCTCTCGTATCATGTACTCTGACTATCTGAACGACTCCACTAGCCACACATCGAGCAACCACCGCTGCCGAACCATAACCTCTTTCCTTTGGATCGGTTCTACCCGTGAGAGTGCCGATGAAACGCTTTCTGCTAGCGCCGATCAAGAGAGGGTAACCAGCGATCGGGTTTCTTTCTCTGCCTTCAGACATGTCTCCTTCTTGAACGAGATCTTCAAGACCTGCCAACAGTTCCCAATTTTGCTCCGCGGTCTTGGCAAAACCGATTCCCGGGTCCAAGATGATGTTCCATCGTTTGACTCCTGCCTTGATCGCCTGCTCAACGACCTGGGCCAACTCTCTTTTCACATCTTGAACGACGCCGTTCGGATAATCCGTGAGGGAACTCATGGTCTGACTATCCCCTCTTGAATGCATCAACACGACCGGTGCATCAGAATCGGCCATGACATCCCACATGCCTTCCGTCCTACCAGCATGAACATCGTTGATCATACTGGCTCCTGCTTCCATCGCTCCTTGCGCTACCAATGGTCGATAGGTGTCCACCGAGATTGGGATGTTGATCCCCTCTGATCGAAGTGCTCGGATGAGAGGGACGACTCTATCGAGCTCGGTCTCCTCCGAGACTATTTCTGCGCCCGGTCGGGTAGATAGACCACCAATGTCAAGGATCGAAGCACCGGATTCGATCATTGATCGAGCCGTCTCTAGGGCAGCAGAGGTCGTAGGGTACGATCCTCCGTCAGAAAACGAATCAGGTGTAAGGTTCAGGATCGACATGATTTGCGTTTGGGGACATGTGTTTGGGAGGTGGGAAGGTAAGAAGGACATCGGGTGGTGAAACGGGATCACTCGGTTAAGGCAGGGTGGAGATGATGGAGGCAAGGCTTGGTAGAGCGCCGAGATGGAAACGGAATAGGATGGGTGAATAAAGTCTGGGATCATACTGCAAAACACATATCGTCAGCAATCAATCACTTCTTTTATCTTTCTTCTCTTTCCAGAAGAGAACGTTTGGGAACCCACTCGATCAAAGGGCGCAAGACAAACTCTCGCTCTCCTAACCTGGGGTGAGGAACAATGAGTCCTCCCTCGGGTGTTTCAACGTTTATCACCTGATCATCGTAAAAGATGAGGTCAAGGTCAACTACCCGGGGTCCATTTCGGAATGTCTGGGTTCGACCAACGCCAGATTCAATGGCTTTCAGGTATGACAACAGTTTTTCAGGGCCTAGTAGAGTTTCAATCTGGAGCAAACAATCGTTTATTAGCTCTTCTGAGGTCGGCGTTTTCTCCTCAAAGAACTAGCAGAAAGAAAAATTTGACAGAGAAAGAGGGCGCACGATGATCGTTCCGTTGAGGAATCTGTCTTGATCTTCGACATACATCGGCTCACTCTCGTACAAGAAACTTGTGTCAACCAGTCTAAAGTTTCCCTCGTCTCTCAACAGCCACTTGACTGCCTTTCTGATGTTCCCCATTCGGTCTCCAATATTGGACCCTAAAGCCAGAACAGCCGTATGGGCTTTAAGAGAATTCCCTTCATCGTCGATGTGATCGAGAAGGGTAGAAGTAGACAAGATAGAAGACCGCTGTCGTGTAATTTCAACAGACGCGTACTTGGCAAACGTCACTGCGTACGGCTTTGACACTCGGAGAGTCAGCGATGGGACTGGAGGGTACGATGGAAGAGGAAGTGATAACAGATGGGCAGACAGGGTTTGAGAAAGGGATTCGATAGTCTGGTACGATGTCGGTTGAACAAACTGGATAGAAGGAAACAGTATATCAGTCTTCAATCATTTTAACCGCAACAGATCTACCGACCAGGTGCTTACATCGTGGATAGCATTGGCAAAGACTCTATGGGGGAATCCGGTTGACGACTGAAGAGATCCTTCCTCGCTTGATGTCAAGGGAACTTCCAAGTCGATCACTACCGCTTGTTTCTCTACCCTTTCCTGTGGATTAACGCCGATGATACATCTGACCTCAAGTTCTTTTATCCAAATCTTGCTCTTCCTCTCTGATCTTGCCGTAAGCTTGCTTCCGTCTCTGACAACTTCGACCCCAACTTTCCCTCCAGCGAGATTCTTTAGACATTCCAGCCGAACGGTGACTTGACCTCCGCTGTTCATTCTAACCAGCTCTTCGGCGATTCCCTCTGCACATCCTTCGATAGACTCCCACGTCTTGGAATGAGCGAGTGCAAGAGCGGCCTTAGAGGCGTCCGAGTAGGAAAGTGTTTGGGAGACATTGTCCGTCAGAGCAGATGCTATGAGAGGATGAGTAAGAGTAAAGGAGAGTGAATGAGGAGATGGGTTCGCCGGACGGTGCCAGTGGTCACCAGAAGCGAGAAGAAGAGGAAACGCAAGATCAGTGATGATGATCTCGTCCGGTTTGTTTGTCAACGACATGTTGTTGATGCAAGGATATGATTGGGAGGAAGAGGTCGTTCGGACTTAGTAGATAGATGGAAAGTGAGCAGGTGAGTCAGTCACGTGAAATCACGTGCAGGGAACCTTGGTCATTTCAAAGTCTATCTACAAAATCGCCAAATTACGAATTCTTCAAGATGATAGAAACGATACAGCGGTATCCACGGTGGTGAGCGGGCTCGTAGATGATAAACATCTGGAGAAAACGATGTGTGATCTATCACTAGTTTCTTCCTTTCCGGCCGAACAGGTCAGATCCAACTGGAGTAGTATGCGGATCGACTTCCCGTTCCATTTCTCCTTCATCTTCACGCTGACCATTTAATGATCTTCCCGTTTCTGGAGGAAAAAAAAGTACAACCAAAAAGGCTCTTGAAATCCATTCAAAACATCAAACAGTAAGAGAATGCAATGGTGGACTAGCTATTATATGATGAGGGGTTGGGTGAAACAGATAGCATAGCAAGAAGTAGATTAAGAAGTTTTATTAGAGAAAAAAGCATGAAGATGATTAAGTGTTATTAGAATAAGGAGGCAAAGGGCAAGAAAATGATACAGTCATGCGGGAAAAAGTTCTGATGCAGCGATCGTATCCTTCCTCTCTTCAACGTAAAAGTTGGTCTTCCGGCTCGACACTTCCTCGACATAATCGTTCCATCTACTAAAAGGAGAATTAATTGAAGAAAAATAAAATGAAGCAAATACGAAGGTAACTCGACTTTGTGTTCTCGATCCTGTCCAGTTTGGACACCGAAAAATCGGAGCACTTAGACAAGGGCACCGGTGAATCGATCTCCTCTTCGGACCGATCGGACCAACAAGGCGATGGCAACAGCGGTAGCTACAGTCATGAGGATCCTGAGAACAAGGCAACCAATATGATAATTTATAATGAGTCTCGCCAATTCAAGAAAACCAGGTTTGGTTAAACTCACCAGTTAACCCAGGCAAAGCCCTCAAGAGCGTTGAGCTGACCACAGTGGACTCCATCGAAAGAGTTGCAGTTCAGTCCACCCTTGAGGGCGGCAGTGATGGAAGCGGCGGCGGCGAGCCAAAGGATCCAACTGACGGGCCATATATTTAAAGAACAATACATGAGTGACTCTTCAAATGACTGAGGTGACAGAACTCGCAGACAGGGAAGAGACTAACGTTACGATAAGCCAAATACCGTGGGAAGCAACGGATGTGAGAATAGAATCCTTCTTGATCTGGAACAAGGCGGCAAAGATGATCGAGCTGTGTTTTTTAAATGGTTTATCAAACACAAGTCAGCTTTCGGTCATCTGATAAATGCATCGAATCCGAAGAAGTCACAAGGACGAACAAAAGAAGTGTCCACCAAGAAAGGAAGCAGATGAATCGCGATCGATCTCGAACAGAATCGCTGTAGAAGTAGGTATCGTGATGGTTGTTGTAGGTGTTGACCAACCAAGTTGAGATGGCTCCCTCAATGATGGTGAACAGGATCAAGAGACCAAAGATGACTAGTTCAAATTAAATTTAAAAAAAAAAAAAGACAGGAAAAGACGCGTGATGAGCCACGGATGACGGGAGAAGATTTACGTGATACAGAGTAAAAGCGTGAAAATCCCACTCACTAGGATGTCCTCGGTTAACGTGGGTATCGACGACCATGATGAATATGGATGTAAGTTGTTCTTGACGATGTGGATGCAACGAGTAGAGATGTGGCTGAAGACTGAAAGATGAAGGTTAAGAAGGAAGAAAGAACGACGGAAGAAAATCGGGTCTGGTTTTTATTAAGAGGCTGGCTGAGGAAATCCGAGTTTTTAACTCAAAGCCCGCGGGAGTCAAGACTGACGTCATCTTGGCGGAGCGGTCATAGATGTGCTGAAGTAAGCCTGGGCTGAGACTGGCATCTGATTAAGCTCTTGGCCTTGGTCTACTCATAGATCAAATGACTAAAGGGCTCATCGAGTCTATTGAGTGTACGGGTTGAACGGTTGATGAGTGGATGGGTGTGTGAGAGTAAGCGGGTGAGTGAGTGAGTGAGTGAGTGAATGAATGAATGAATGAATGAATGAATGAGGGATAGGCCATCGATCATTCTCATGTCTCTGGGCAACACAGTCAAGATAGAAGTTATCAGTTTGGCTTCACTATGAAGGCGCTCTTATTGAGATCGGTATGACAACGCTATGTAGTCGTCGTGCTTTTCGATTCTTTCTCTGTGTTCCGTGTTTCTGTGTTCCTTGGTTCCCTTTGGATCCTCATTTGTCCAAAACTTCACCGATAGTGTCATACACGCAGCTCATTCTATCGGCACACCCTTTCGTTCTCTGTCCTCCAACCATCGTCTCACCTCGGCCTTTTCGCTCATTTTCCAAGCCCGCTCACTCGCCCGGTCGTCCAATCGCTCGTACAATTTTAGAATCGTTCCACACACTACCAACATATCTTTGTGTTCGACATCAAATAATTCCCACCATCTGTCAGGTAACGGGTGGCCAATTTGGTGGACTGACAAGAAAATTGTCGATGCTGCCAGTGTCGATGGAGAAAATAGCGCAGGGAGAGACGTTTGAAGACTTTTGTGGAGAGAAAGAGAGGCAAACACGTTCAATGTCAAGACTGCACTCAACCTAACTTTCAATTTTCTCAATCGCTCCCTATATTTTGAAGAAAACACGTACGAATCGTTCAACAACCCCCAAGCGTTCTCCACAATCGCCTCTTCGCTGTTTCCCACGAGGCCCAGCATCTGGCAATAACTTACCAACGTTCCGTACGGCAACTGCACTTGAACGTTGAACCCTAACCGTTTGAGGACCTGCATCTCTGATATCACCATTGCGTTCTTCAAATCATAGAACCTTGAACTCGAGTATGCCATAGGGACGTAGGTGAATTTCGGAAATGTTGTGCTTGATGGAGAAGATGAACGTTCGAGTAGATAGTTTGATCTCTGGTGCAGTAAATCATATACGTTCACCAGATCTCTCTGTCCGGAATGAAAGAGAGAAATGCTAAATCAAAGCATGCTCCTCGCCGAAAGGTATCTGACAAGAACTCACTAGACGCATGGGGCATTCTTCCAATTTCGTCGCCAAGTATAGTACGCCCATCCCAATGTCCTAGAGAAAGGCGAACATAAAACAATCCAAAAAAAAACAAACAGAAGAGAGCTCTCCTTACTTGAGTTTGGACGGTATGAATTAAAGAAAATCAGTGAGAAAAAAGAGCTTACTCGAATTCCAAACTGTTTCATTGAGGACACGTACCAGAACCTTTGAAAGAGGATCTGAGCAGTGGCCATAGCTACTTGTGGTCTAGAATTTTCTCCGTTGACCCAAAAGACGATCCCAAATACATTCAGTACGAGACACAATTAAAGGAAGAATGAAAGAAATGGATTGGCCATGTACTATGCTCCTAAAGAGACAAACTTGAAGAAGAAAGAGAAATCAAAAGAGACTCACAACTTGGCTAGTCGGCCAGCCTCTTGAATCAGTTGAGCTCCATATGTTCGGAGATCATCCTCTAGATTCTGAGGAATCCCATCCTCCCTGGAAGGCGTTAATCGGATCTGCCGAAGAGATGCTAGTGGGCTAAATATGATGCTCATCTTTCTGTTGAATGGAGATCAGATAAGAGAAGGCTTTGTACTGAATTCAATCTGGCCGGCAAACGAAGTAAAGGTGGATTTGTTGGATGAATAGCCAAGGTTACTATGGTTACCGCCGTACCCGCCAATAGATCTATTCTCACATGATGTTAACCTTCAGATCACATAGACTACCCAACAAACATCCATCTACAACTTCTTCTTCGCAGATCTGGTTGTATCTCATCTCCTGCTTCAGTTTCCATACGTGAGTTTTGCTGAGGTAGCCTGATTGTACCTGCTTGAATTTCTAGATGGCAAATCCGCATCTTCATCCATCGCTCTGCCGAACGATTTTTTTCAGTAAACCATCACTTACCGACATCTCATTCTCTTATAAACGTTCTATCCATTCAACCTTTTCTTCTGTGCGCTATCATCCTTTTCCTCGGATTGCTATCTCGAATTCGTATGCATATTCACTTGCCCACTCTTGTGGACCTGATTTTCGAGGCCCATTTCTAGTTCTTTCTCACAGAGATATGTCTATCAAAGCTCCATTCGGATCTTGGGATTCTCCCATCAGCACTGATTTAATCACTCAGAAGGCTATCACATTTGGTGAAACCGCTTCTTCTCTCAAGTATACGGTATGTTTGTTTTCTGGCTGCTTCTCCGTCTCCGTAGAGGGAGGAGAAGGAAATGGAGAACTCGGCTTTCTCCGTAAAACAAACGATCCACAGTCCCGGCCAACTCCGGAGTAGATCGAAACTGACGAATGCTATATGATTTTTGAACGTTCAAACAGTATCACACCGAAGGCAGAGCTTCGGAGGGAGGAAGAGAAGTCATCGTTCGAACTCCCCTAGGAGATGCGCTCAAGGAGAAAGGAGAAGATATATTTGGTCCTGATTTCAACGCTCGTTCGGCTCTTCCATTTTCGTTTAATTTAGAGTCCTTCTTGACTGTCTAACGGGAGATTTATCGAAAACACGATCATATACAGGGTCCCGAGTGCACGAGTATGGCGGCGGAGCATTCCACGTGATCAAAGAGACGGATGAAGTTTTCTTCATCAACTTTTCAGACAGCAGGGTATACAGTGTCAAGCCAGGAGGGACTCCTACCCCTGTCACGAAGGGTATGGGCATCATTTTTTTTCAGACCGTTCAATTTGACTTGAGGGCTTACTTTGTTCTGGTTTTGGATTTCGTCTGTAAGACTTGAAAAACACTCGGTATTCATCTCTCAAGTCTCACCCCCTGTTTACGACTACCCACCCTTACCTACTGGCCATCCAAGAAGTTCATGAGGACCCAGTGGACGTATCTAAAGTCTACAACAGCCTAGCTCTGATCGACGTTCGATCCGGCGAATCAAAGGTTCTCCAAGGTGGCGCTGACTTTTATTCGTTCCCCCGATGGGCACCCGACGGTAAGTCCATCTGCTGGGTGCTCTGGAATCACCCAAATATGCCATGGGAGGCTAGTCAGCTCTGGACCGGTCAGGTCGAAGGGCTCGGCGAAGCCGATGTCAAGGTCGTCAACCCTAAGCAAATCACATCGGGTGAGGAAACAGCAGTAACTCAGCCGACGTTCTCGGACGATGGGAAATGGTTATACTTCGTATGGGACAAGACTGGGTTCTCCATTCTTTATCGAGTCAAGGCTGGGTCTGACGAGAAGCCAGAATTGGCGATGGAGGAGATCAAGAGTGATATAACCTCACCTGGTTAGTCTCTTTGTATGAGACCTCACAATCTATCCTTTTTACTCAGAGCAAATCGACTGACAGATAAGTCTCGCCGCATCATACAGATTGGTTGCTTGACCAATCTCGTTATGTTCTTTTGTCCGAAAAATACGCTTTGACAACGCCAAGCATCAAATCTGTGATGGTCCCTCACCTGCTTGACTTGGACACCAAAACGTCCACGCCCATTTCCAATCCTTTTGTTTTCTTTTCCTCTCTGAAACGGATCTCCCCTTCTTCTGTCCTTCTTGTTGGTCTGTCGGCTACCTCGCCATCTAGTCTGATAGTCATGACATTCCCGACCGATTACGACGTATCAGGTGTGGAGTTTCAGACGGTTAAACCTTCAGCCGTGGTGGACAAAAAGGTGATTCCTTTGGAAATGTTCTCTGAAGGAAAAGGTCTTGAGTTTGATATTCCAGGAGCGGGCAATGACGAAGGAAAGACGGTCAATTTGAACGTCTTGTTCTATCCTCCCAAGAATGCTAATTATGCCGGCGGGAACGATGGGGAAAGACCGCCTGCGGTGATCAGCGTTCATGGCGGACCGACCGGTCAATCCCTTCCAGGCCATCGCTGGCAAATCCAGTACTATACTTCCAGGGGATTCGCCTATGTTGATGTCAATTATGGTGGAAGCACCGGGTACGGAAGGGATTACACCAACCGACTCCGAGGAAATTGGGGTGTGGTCGATGTGTCCGACACGATCGAAGCCGTCAAGTATTGTACAGCTCAAGGGTTGATTGACGGGAACCGAGTAGCCATCATGGGTGGTTCCGCGGGTGGTTTCACCGTGCTCGCAGCTCTCACAAAGAGTGACGTTTTTGCAGTTGGAGTATCTCTTTATGGTATAGGAGATTTGAAACTGCTGGCGGAGGGAACCCATAAGTTTGAATCACATTATCTATTCAAGTTGGTGGGAGGTACACCAGATGAAATTCCAGAGATCTATCATGATCGATCACCAGCGTATCACGCGCAAAACATCAAGGCTTCTCTTCTGTTGCTTCAAGGGTTGGATGATAAGGTCAGAATATCTTTGGATTACATTGCGCTCCGTCCCTCTTTTGTCGTCACCTTCCAAGATCTAACATTCTATATTATTGTCTACAGGTCGTTCCACCTGATCAAGCTCGAGATATGGCCAAAAAAGTGAAAGAAGCTGGTGGAGAAGTTGAAGCCGTATACTACGAAGGGGAAGGTCATGGTTTCAGACAAGCCAAGAATATCAAAGATTCCTTGGAGAGGTCGTTGAGCTATATGAAGCAGGTCTTTCTTTGATGGGCCAGGCTTGTTATTTTTAATTTCGTTGTATCTTAACCTCTCCCTGTTCTCACATCTATGAGTCCCTTCATTTACTTCGATCGGTTCTCGTATACGACGTCATTCCATAACCAAAGGTCTTTCCAAATTACTTCTAACCTATCATATAAGAAAAGAAAAAACTCGAAAACACCATTTTATCACTCTATGAGTGAGAGTAAAAGTTAAATAAAAAAAATAAGGCAGTAGATGTAGGTATGAGAGAAGAGAGTTGGGAAACCCCAATTAAGGTGAATTTTGTTCAAGAAGACCTGATGGGCAATGAAGACAGAACAGGATAGAAGCAACAAGCAAACAGAGTAAAAAGAAGAATAGAAAGAGGAAGAAAGAAAGAACAAAAAAAAGGAAGAAAACACACACATTTTGGGTTTAAAAAAGATCGTAACAGAAGAAAAACTCCCATCAACGGATGGTGATAAACGAATGATAGCCTAGAAAGACGGGGAGAGCGAAGCAGATCCTAGAGGCAGATGGAGTATAAATAGAATATCAACAGTAACAATTACAGTTAAGAACATAGAAATGTAAGAAGGTTGTAAGGTAAGAAAAGAACAAAAAGAGAAACGATCGTGCTCTGCTATCTCTTCAGCTTGAGGTCATCCGGAGCATTCTTCTCCAGCCATTGTCGGTCCCACTCTCTACCGACCGCTACCTGGTAGCTATCACCTCTGCCTCCAGTGTAACTCTCACCTCCTGATCCAATGCTCTCGACATATTGTCTTTCACTTGCTTCCTCTAACTGGACATGTTGCTTTGTCTGAGTCAATGCGCGGGACTCCTCTTCCCAGCTGTCCATGGAGATCATTGAGAATCCAGAAATCGAATTTGCGCAAGAGTTGGAATCGTCACGATTCGATTTGTGAGCCTGCTCGACAGCGGTCATCCAAAATGGCCGGTCTCTGGAAAGACTCCTTTTCGACTTGCCAACTTTTTTGGGTGGGGATAACTCTTTCGATGCAGGTGCGGTTGAGATGGTTCTCGTCGGCCGAGGCAAAAATGATGATAGAGATGGTGTTGAACACGATGAAGAACCGTTGAGAAAGTTGGGAACCATATCATTGAAGGCTTCTCTCTCGATAAATGAGACGTTTTGAGAAGAATGTGAAGAGGACATGGGCGAGGACGAGCGAACGACAGGATCAAGGTGTAGATTGGGTGGATGTTCATACACCCTCGACGGTCGAAGAGACAGATTCCACCTGAGAGTTGTAAACCTAAATTGTTTTTTATTTAGTTCAATTTGTAAAGAGCGCAAAAGAAATAAAATTAATGAGATATTGAAAAGAAAAAAAAACGTGTCAATTTAAACGTTGGCGCGTACGTCATCGGCTAAGTAAACGGGGAAAAACTACTTACTCGACAGCATAGTCTGGAGCCTATCATTCTCCAAATCATCAAGCGTATGCAATCAGCCACATCGTCAAAACAGCAGTCGACAGAGAATGATACGTACATTGTTGGCGATCAATTCCTAAGTCACGAATTGAAAATAGACGGAGTGTTAAAAGGTGAGCAACGGACTCGAGATATCTGAGTAGCATAGATTCAACGAGGAAAAAAAAAGGAAGAAAAAAAAAACCTCCAAAACTCACCTGTTCGATCAAGTGTAGCTTGTTCGATAGGTTGACCTTGTTGTTAACGGAGAGCTTGTGTTGAGCGTAGCTCTCCAAGACCGCTTTCGCGTGAACCCTGTTGCTAACTGGTTTTGTATACAAAAACAGGTGTTGCAATTCGATCGGAAACTTAAGTTCAGCCTCGAAGCAAAAAGCAATCCGGAACATAACCCTTCATGTGCATCCACTCTACGAACATCCATCAAGAAATACAGGTTAAGAAAGCAGGCATCACTCACACTGAATAAGAATGTCTATGACCTCTTGTTTGGAATGTATCTTGAGTTGGTCTGGGTCGTCATTGTCAAGGTAGAACCTACGAAGTCCAGGAGTGGCCATGATGGCTGGACCTTATGGTGAAGAGCAGTACGATGGTTTGGTATTCAACAAAAGTACAGTAGCCAACTGGCTAACAAGTTCGGGTAGGATAAAGAGAGCAAGAGCAAGAAGCAACGAGTCCAAGGTGGGATGCAAGCGGTTCAAGTCAGAGGAAACGTAAAAGCGGTGGTGGTGGTGTGAAACTGAAACGGGTGCTTGGCTACGTGTCGCAGCACGCGCAGCAGTCAATCGGGCCAATCTAATCTTGTAACAGTATTACCAATGACATCACATCATGTCACGTGATATTATAGATCATATCACGTGACTTGATAAAGCTATACAGACTTCCCACCTGTTGAGTCTTGGATCTTGGTCGTTCATCCTACATTATCATATCGGCTTAGTCTACAAGCTCTCTTATACACCATAAAGCATCACTGTGATCGATGGGAGCAGATCAGTCGAAGCCGAGACAGCCAGATGTTTCGACGCAAGAGGCTCAGTCGGAGCCTGACTTTTATACATTACTTCAAATAGAGTCAGCCCTTTCGTTTGGATTTCGTTCTTTTACTTTCCACCTCCTCGCGCTCCTTCTTAATTAATAAGACCAGTTCGGTTGGTTTGAGTTTTAAAGTGAAGGAGCAGGTGAACTAGAGATAAAAGTGAGCTTACTATGATGTGCATAATTAAAACCTTCCCAGATTCGCTTGACCATATGAAGCTAAATCTATTCTAACTTTCTTTTCTTCTTCAACGTTTGCTCTGCTTGAACGAGTAGAAAGCGTTTCGCAAGCAGGCTCTCATATGGCACCCAGGTATGTTTTAGATTTATTGATCTCGACTAGACGATGCGCTTTTCGAATGATTCTGCCTTAACCATACTTCTGTATCTCTCGACGACATACAGACAAGAACGCACACAGAGTTCAAGAATCCACAGCTCACTTTGCGCGACTTCAGGAGGCCTATGAGATTCTCTCTGATCCGGTCGAGCGATCCTTCTACGATAGACACCGAAATGATAGACTAGCCTCTGTAGAAGTTTCCACTGAAGATTTCGAGGATGTCTTAAAGGGAAAGAAGGAACCACCTAGGCCCACAAAGAAGAGCAGAGGCATGGGTGTACCAGAGTTGATGAGGTTTTTTGAGAAGAGAATGTACGATAAAGTCGGAATGACAGACACACCGGGAGTGAGTTGATTTCTCCTTTTCTCTCTTTCATCCTCTTCCTTATATAGATTCATCTTGCCCGAATTTCGTTCGATGGTCTGAATTGTTCTTTGGCTTTTGAATTGAAAAATTAAATAGGGGTTCTTCCAAGTATACGAGACGCTATTCAAGCATCTAGCCGCGGAAGAGTCAGCCCATGCAGAAAAATATATGGATTACCCACCATTCGGATCATCTAAAACACCGTGGTCTCTTCCTAAACGGAATGACGTTCAGGTGAGTCTTTCTTGTTCTCATCCTGTGGGTGCGCAAAAAAATCTAGGAACAGACGTCTGAAACTCTGGTCTCCTTTCTTTTCTACGATTCGTGTTTTTTTGTTTGTTTGTTTTTCGACGAGTAAAGGCTCGAAATTTCTATACCATCTGGTCAACATTCGCTACTGAGAAAAGTTTTGAATGGATTGAAATGTGGGAGACTGAAAGAGCAGACGGGAGACAAGTCCGAAGGTTCGTCTGTTCTCCATACAACCACAGACCCAGTCTTTTGGAAACTAATTTCTCTTTATCTTTACATTGTATGTGGCGCTCAGGTTGATGGAGAAAGAAAACAAGAAAGCTCGAGATGATGCCCGAAGGGAATACAATGAGACTGTTCGGGTAAGATAACCCTCTCCCGTCTTTCCCTTTTCCATTTTCTCCTTTTCCTCTTTGCTGCAAACTCATATGCTTCTTTATTCCGATTTCCAGGCTCTAGTAGCTTTCATCAAGAAACGAGACCCCAGAGCACCTAAACCTAACACTGTTCCTCTCTTTAAACCTACTCCTGCCCAACCATCCAACTCAAATTCCAAATCAAAACCCCAAGGCCGGTCGAACTCTCAGGCAGACGATTTGGTGTACACTCCTCAGGATTGGCAACGTGTTCAACCCGAGTCCAGTACCGTACTTTCCGATTTCGAATCTTCTGATGAAGGAGATGATGACGAGAGCGACGACGACGAGGGTGGCGAGGATATGAAAGAGCCGGAAGGAGTAGGAAGAGTGAATGCAGGTGAATCTGGGGAATGGGAATGTGTGGTGTGCGGAAAGACTGGGAAAAGTGAAGGGAGATGGAGAGATCATGAGAGGAGCAAATTGCACAAGAAGGAAGTGAAGAGGCTCAAAAGAGAAATGATAGAGGAGGACTGGGATCTGGGACTTGGTGGAGAAGATCTTGATGAGGATCTCGATGGTGAATATGTCGGCGATGAGCAAGATGAGGAGGAGGCAGGGTTGGACGAACAAGTGGATGAATTGGATTTAGGAGAGGGAGACTCAATATCGTTCTCAACCGATAAACTTCCAACCACAACCCGACCACCCACATCTGACCAAGCCCAGAAACAATACGATGATGACGACGACGACGACGACATCCTATCCAGCAACCAAGGGTCATCCAAAAAAGCTCGGAAGAAGAAACAACGGGAAGAGAGAGAAGCCAGAAAACGAGCTGAGTTGAATCTGGTTGATTCGAATATCTCTCCTTTAAAAGGCGCGGTCCCAAAGGTCGCATCTACTGAAGATTTCGGGCTAGAGACGGAACCTGTCGAGACGATATGCTTCACAAAGGAGGAGGAAGATGAAGAAGAGGCGACAGTAGGAAAGACAGAAATGAGTAAGAAGGACAAACGAAGGGAACGCGAACGAAGGAAAAAAGAAGCCCTACAAGGCGGAAATGATTCAAACAAAGAGTCTGGACCAGAACAGGTTATCAACGGACCAGAGGTTCGTTTGATTCTGTTGTTCTATTCCTAACTCTCCTCTCCGTTTCACGTCAGCTAAACGACTTTTCTTTTCCGTTCGTTTTTCGTCTGAAACAGAAATGCACAATTTGTAAATCGACCTTCCCTTCACGCACGAAACTATTCGCTCATATCTCAAAAACCGGCCATGCTGCCCTTAAGAATGCTGGTCCCGTTGAAAGTGGTGGGAACAGAAGAATGATAGAAGGGAGTGACGACGAAGCAAGTTCTGGTTTAGGGAGAGGTGGGAAAGGAAAACGAAAGGGCAAGAGATAGCACTGTCTTCTTCTCTTTTTTGTATTGGATGAGATGCCACTCCTCACTAGGAAAAATATGAAGAAAGACTTGTTTTCTGTACATTTAATAACATATATTCATATAATCACCAAGCTTGCAAGATCGGCACTCCAAAAGAGATAATGATACGTGAAAGTCTTGTACATGGGGGCAAAACAGTTCAGAAACATGAATGCTATTGCTGTCGGCCATTCGTCCGTTCGTCAAGAAATGGAATCCAGATACTGCCGATATGATAAGGTTGAAATGACCCTTGGATTTAGTATCTGGTGGTTGTTATAATTATGAGATGGGTAGCTAAAACAGAAGAATCTACTTACTCTCCGTCCAAATCGAAGTCACTCTTGAACGTGACCGCTGCTGGTAACACGATACCCCACGGTCTATTTGACCGCGATCCTCGTAGAGCAGCAATAGACTGTCGAGGATCAACCCCTCGAGTAGAGTGTTTTGGGGATACATACTTCATTGGTGTTGATACGAGATGATTCGATGGGCTTGGAAGGGAAACAGGGGGTGGATTTGAATAGTGAGGTACTCCTTCTGTTGCTGCAGATGTTGTTGTAGAATCTAGTGTAGGCATAGTCATGGTCGTTGTGGATGCTGTTGGTGTTGACGTCGATGTTTCTGTCAATGGTAAGGTGGTTAGTGAAGGAACAGAAGACATGAAAGTGGAAGTAGGCCGAGTTGACTGGATAGTAGGAAGATGTTTTAAAGCCTCGCGAACAAGAAGACAAGGGCCTGAAAGAACAGCTGGCACATTCGAAAGAGCCGGTATTCTAATTCTTGAGGGCGTTGTGGTCGCTTTTTTGATAGTCGACTTATCTATCGAGTCGCCATTCGCTGAAACCAAATCGGTATCTACCATTTCTACATCTTGGTCCATCGCATGGTTTGGGCCATCTGTCTCGATTGTATCTTCTTTTTGCTCTGAACTTGATCGCTTCAACGAGAGACTCAACCGTTTTTTAACCGGCCCCACAGGGTTCCTCGGTAGAAACTTTCCTCCTTCCCCTCGAGCAGGCTGAACACCGCCAAATCCAGGTAAAAATCTTCCTGATTCATCTCGGCCAGGTAAAACTTCCCCCTCCATGTTCTGTGGTTGATCTACCACAAAATCAACGCTTGTCAGAGAGGAGGACCCAACAGAATCGTCAGTCAGATGATGACTGGAGGGATTCCGTCGGGGCCGTGCTTTGGGCGTGATGACAGGTTTATAACCGATATCTGATTCAGCAGTATGGCTGAGATCAGAATCTTTGGGAAATACCCTAGGAGATCGTATGTTGGTAACGGTAGCAGTAGTGGCAATGTGGGGCGCGCTAATGGGGCAAGGGTCGTCCGAGCCGACAGAAACAGAAGAGTATCGTCTCTTTCGGCTAGTCGATGATGCAGGCGAAGCAAATTGATTGGCTGGAGAAGCCGAAGAGGTTGATGACGGGATAGAAGGTCGATTTTTGTTAGGCAAAAGAGTGGAAGGACCATCATTGTGTCGCAAACTAGATACCCTAGACGGTAAAAGAGCAGTGGAAGTTGAGGCCGGTAAGGCGAAAATATCGATAGGCGGAGCTTCAGTGTTGTCTGCTCGCCTCGGTTTTCTTGAGCGTCAAAGTGGAGAAAGAATCAAATGGCATGTATGCACGACAAATAGTCAGGTGGGAACTAAGAGATCCAAGATGACAAGCTAACAGAAGAAGATACGAAAGAACAAGAAACACATACGAGTGGTCTCGAGTCGGAAGAAGAAGATCGTATCGTTTGAGAACAACCTCAGCTTCCTCCAAAAGCTTCTCTCTTAATTCCTCAGGGTTGACCTCTCTTCTGGGCCTATCTACTACAGGTGTCTTCTCGGCAATAGCACTGACCAGAGCGGAGAAACTAAAAAATTAATTTTAAAGGGGAAAAAAAAAGAAGGAGAGATTAGATTCCCACGGTTTTGAACAAAGAAAAGATCCAGTTCTGATAGTAAAATTGTGGTATCGCAGTCTAGGCAACAACAACGTAAGGAGAAAGAAAAGGATATCTAACCTTTTAGCCTCCATACTCTTGATCAGTTCAATCCGCTTCTTAAGGTTATACCTCTCGTGTGCCCATTTTTCTTTCTCCAACCGTTTCTGCTTCTTTTCAAACGCCTCATATTTTCGGTGAAGTTTTATGTAATATTCATCTGAGGTATCCTGTTGACCTATCAACTATTTGTACAATTTGAGGCAAAGGAAGTCAGAATTTAAGCAAGGCTCAAGTATAACGCACCCACACTTTGTTGATTCCTACCAAGATTGATACGAACAGTATTTTCCTTTCGACGCCGTAGTCTCCCCCCACCTACGATAGCTTCTGCCCCTTCATCGAGGATCTTCCATGACTGGGTCGGCAGCTTCTTTGTCGAAGTAGGCGCGGTTGACGTAGAGCTTTGATTGTTCAGGGAGAGGCTAGCTTCAGCTTCTGTTATTGGTAGAGATAGTGAAAGGTCTGTAGTTGTCTTTGAGGGGGAGGTAGAAGTAGAGGTGGATGCTTTTGGCTGATCGATTCGAATATAACCTGATCTTTCAGGAGGGTTCAAGAGAAACTTGATTGGAGGAAACATATCTTCCAGAGCTGGAACGGCGTCTTGTACTATCCAGACAGGTGTTCCATCAAATAAGGGAGAGTTTAAATATCTATGTTACTCTTCCAATGTCCTTTGGATATGGCAACATAGGGTAATAGGGAGGAAACGTACCCATTCGTTCTCTGCACTCTTCAACGATCTCTTCAATTTCTTTCCTCTCCATGAAACTAAGACCTCCAAGACCGGTAGCACTGGCCGACACAGACGATCTTTTTGCCCTTGCAGGAACTTGTCTAGGAGCAGGGGCTGTTTGACGGCCTCCATTCGGTGGTGTTTTTCCAGATTTTACAGCCGAGGAGGAAATAGCTTTCATCCGACCAATTGACTTTGATTTCGGAGCGGTGATGGACGATGTTTTTTCCGACCAATAAGAGGTGCCGTCTTCGTTTCCATCAGCTTCACTGCTCAGCGGTGAGGAAGACTGAGCCCTGGCCTTTCCTCTCTGAACTGGTGTTAAAGAGACTATGGTAGGAGAAGTAGGGTGGCTTTCAAACATGGGAGCCAAAGACGATGAAGACAAAGACGAAGAACCCGAGGGGAATGCGGGTATGTAGCCGTTGATAGATGTACCGGCAATTCTGGGCTTTCCGGGTACCAGCGGGTGTCTGTTGAATGTGCTCAACCAAGACTGTCAATGAGCATGTATGTCCAAGACGTGTTCTGTCGTATCGGCTTAAGAGGGATAAAGGAGGGATAGCAACGAAGTAAACTCACGCGTTCAAGGACGCGTCTTTTCGTTCTTCTTTCACCTCCGGATTCAGCAGACGATGGAGCATCATACCTCCTAATTGACAGATGCTCCGACCGAGAACGAGAGAACCGTGACGGATCTCTGGGTGGTAGAGTAAGGACAAGAGGGGTGCGGGGTGGTTGGCAGGGGTAATGCAACAAATGCCTTAAGAGAAAATGATTAGTAAATGCCCTAGAAAATATTAGGAAACTTTTACCACTTTTGTAATGGACTCGGTCGCACAACCTCAACATCACCACCCACTTCTATCCTTCTCAAAATGAACGGCCAGCCTCAGACCTCAACATCTCCAACAGGACCACTTCATATTCCTCCTCCAGTCTATGTGTAAGACCGGGGCCTACTTTCCAATCGTCTTATCAATTTTTAGCTCGCGTTTGAGCTTCAAGAAATTTTCGGTTGACACACCTTTCTACTTGTTATGCGTATTGAATGATGGCAAACAGACCTACAGGAAATGAAGGGGTTGATCGACTCGCATTTTTTCATGTTCTGGAGAGACTCAAGGTCAGTCTTCTCTTCTGCTTCAATATGTTATGTTAGGCAGTATCGAGTCAAGATGTCATAGGCTGTTGTCGGCTGAATCCGAAGTATGCTCTTTCGTTCTGTTCCTCGGAGGGACACAGACCCAGAAGAGAGCTGGCTGGGTCAGAGAAGGCGTAAGTCCGATCTTATCTATCTACATACAATCGCCCATTTCCTTTTCTTTTATTCGCATTCCATTTGTTTTGAGGAAGTTCAAGAGAAGGGACGTCGTCAAAATAGAGGCTTAAGAGGTTCCCTAAAGCTGATCAATAACAACCTGCGCGTTTGACGTCCTTCCACAGGTAAAACAACCAGAGAGCATCAGCGTTAGTCTGCAAAGCCTTACAGGCTTCGGCCATATAACTAGCTTTCTTTGCCTCCTGATCTTTTCCTCATTCTTGTCTCGTTTTTTTTTGATAAAAAAAACTCATAGGACCACATGTATCGAATGGGCGTGCTCGCGTTATGTTGTCCAAATGAAGGGGCAGAAAGACCGTTGGACATTGGGAAATGTGTCATGGTTTGTGCTAATCTTTTCCTACTCTTTCTCAAGAGCTGCCTTCAGCAAGACGTGATTCTGATAGACTTTGTTCACTAAAATCATCTTTTCAGATGGCCATTGTGTAAGTTGTTCCATGTGGCGTCTTACTCAACGTACAGAGACGACGTTCATTAACAACATGTGTTTCCTGATTCGTTTGTTTTTCGATTCTGGCGCACCATGGAACGATATAAAGACACGACTTGGCTGAAGCCCAGTGAGTGTCTCGTTCAGTCAGGAAAGTCGATTATGTTGAATATTTATCTGATCGGCATGCGCCATCGTCTGTCAACTAAATTATAGCGTTGGTGATATCACTCCTGTAGACGGTGTCTCCAAGGAAGAAAAGCACCGACGAGAAAGAGTGAGCGCTAAGTCTTCTTACAAACAGTTTGACTCCGCCCTGTCTAGGGGCATTTTCTTTCTATATGAATCCTGTTATCCGAAACACTAAACCTGAATCTTCTGGTTGAGGGTTTAAATTTCTCAGGAGGCCATGCATTCGTTCCTTGAGGGTATGCTGCATGGAGGCGAAGCCGCTCGTCGAATCGAGGCTCTTTGGAACGTACGTCCAATTTTGACTCTGAGCCCGCTCTCTTTAATATCGTTTGTTGAATTATCCGTTCAGTCACCATCTAATTTATATTCCTCATTCTGATGGACGTGTGGTGGTGAGTAGGAATACGAAGATGGGACTACACCAGAAGCAAAGTTTGTCAAAGATCTTGACCGGTTGGAGCTTACCCTTCAAGCAATAGAATATGAGCGAGGTTTGTTCCTACTCACCTTCTTTCCCTTCCATCGTCCTAGAATAAAGATTTCTTCGTGTCTTTCATGGCATTCCTGACATCTTACGCCGTTCAACTTGATATTCTTTTTTTTTCCTTACTGAAACCAATAGCCCAAGGAACGAAAACAATAGGATCTTTCGTGGCAGATACCGTTCGGCGAATTGTTCGTTTCTTCTCTTTTTTCGTTTCCTTCCCTTCTTTCTCGATTTATGTATCGTTCCTGCCAAACCTAAATAACAACCTAATCCGATATCTTTGTCTTCAGCGCCACCCTGCCGTCCAAGATTGGGCCCGAGACGCCCTTGCTGAACGTACCCAACTATACGAGGAGCGCGGGGATCAAGCCGTATTATGGCAAGGAGTGGATGTAGAGAAATTAGGAGAACCTGTAGTTGGAGATTGGGTCGTCAAGAAAAACTAGACAAACGTTTTCCATTCGTCGGTTCGCTTCTTGACTCGCTGTACTTTTAACTGGTCAAAAGTAATGAGGCAGAGATGCCGCTTTGGATGCTCAGAGTTGGTAGGATATCATGAATACAACAAATATAACGCCCAACTCAAGGACCCTCCCCTCTATAACGCTCACTCATCTCTATTTCGGAATTGAGTGCACGGCGAACGAACAGCCAGCCAGCGAACACAATCAAATCAGACAAGAAAGAGACAGCAGGAAAGATCAAGAAACCTCCCTCCATTGAGAATCTTTTCGGCTATTCACATAAATATCGCCTTCTTTGCCTGGGAGGGCCCATGCACCCTTTTGACCAGGGGCGAGGTTTGAGACCTATGAAAGAAAAATTGACCCGGAGGATGTCAGTTTTCTTGAGACTCATCTTGAGAGAAATAGGAAAAATGGATCAAGACGAAAGATGAAAAACGAACAAGGTACCGCCTGCCTTCGACCAGCCCTTCGTCCCCAAATGAGAGAGCGTCCCACAGAGTTAATTGACCACTTCGAAGAGCTGGTTGATTTGATTGAAAGTCTCTAAATTTGATCACTCTGAACGAGCGAATTTCTCGGGGGGGACACCTCGACTGTGTGTTTCAAGCCCATAAAACAATTATAGTTCTCTCCATAAATCAGTAACCAGCTCAAGCAGTTCAATGAAGGAGGACTTGGGGAGCAGATATCAAAGGACAAACATCAATCTCATCTAGAATGTCCTGTCCAATCTTCGACTCATCCTCTTGATATTTTCGTCTCATGTATGACGCCAGCTGGGCCAACTGGTTCGGATCAATTGTACGGAGAAGTGCTGCTTTGTCTGGGGCATTCTCGAGGTCATCGTAAAGATCTTCTGCGCCTCCACCGCCTATGTAAAGAATTGCAGATAAATGAAAAGCATGCAGAAGTCACAAAGTAAACACCAAGACTTGCATCTTGTCTAAGATGAATTGAACCAAAGAGGGCATCACCTTCTTCTTTATATTTACAGCCTCGAGATAAGCGTTCGACTTTATCGATCAAACCTAGAAGATCTTCTAACTTTCGAGTCAACTCGCTAGCAATCTTTTGTTTTTCGGCTTCTTGTCGATCCTGTCCAGTAGCCCAAGATTATACATTCCAAACAAACAAAAAAGTGCAAAGATGAGTTTCCATTCTTTTCCTTGTTATTCGTCATCGTGGAAAGAAAGATAAACGATTAGCATACGTTCCACTTATCCTGTAAAGCTCTCTCCTCTCTCTCGCCCCTGGGAAATCCAGGAGGCGCGCCCGAAGCGAGATCTACTGCATCGACGTATCCTATTGGGAAACATTTCGAGATGATGATATCCATAGTAGGGATGAGACCGCCATCCGGTGAGAGCGAGGCCAGACAGGCAATAAAAGGGCGAGGTTGAAATCCCAACTTGGCGTCCCATCGAGCGAGAGAAGTTGTGTTTCCTGTGAGATTAAGATAAGTTGAGTTGAAACTGAGTAGTGGGGGTGCTCCGCCTTCTTTTGCCTCGAGCTGCGGTATAAGAATGATGGGTCTGTCAGTATCTTCTTGAAATGATATTATCTTTGGGTCGCGTCTGCGCAATTCTCGATGCACAATAAAGGAGAACAGAAGAGAATTCACTTACACGAGCCCCATTCATCCCAATTTTACAACCAACCCGCAATTTGCCCCTCTTCACCGCCCTCATCAGACAATCGTCGACATTAGCCTTGATCTTGTACCACCCATCCGTCAACTCCAAAAGAGGAACAAGTTGGTCCCCTATCTGGTTTGGGGGGTGTCCAGGTTCTGGAGAAGCAGGTTTACCCCATGTGATTTGAGAGATACACAGTATAAGAGATGAAGAGGGGGAGACGACTTGTTCGTGAATCAACTTTAGAGACGATCGATGACCTTGGTTATATTCTCTCTCGTATCTGTGTTTTCAATCCGATGAAGAGATAACAATGTAAGTTTAGCCACGCTCGACCTTGAAGACCTCTACTAGCAAATCTGCAGAACCCGATCTCTACCTGTATCTGATCTGCCTTCCTACTTCTTCCCAACTAAATTTTCCCTCGGCAAACAACACAGGCCGGCCTCTAACGATACATGCCAACTTCCAGAGGATCTGGGCCCAGTGGTTTTCCACCCAGTCTCTAGTGGCCCCAGTACACCCTTCTTGGATCAGCTCCGACCGCAATAGATCGATGTCTAATGCACGAGATTCGTCAAATGGATCGATGAATGAGTAGAAAGGTGCGTTGAGTGGATTAAGCTTCCATATATCTTCAGGGCTAAACGGGACATAAATGGACGTAAAAGAAGGATAAGTCGAAGAACTTGAAGAAGAATCGACAAACTTCAAGCAAAGTGCAACTCACACGCCCATATCTCTGAGCTCTTCTATACTATTAAATTCGGGCCTGATATAAGCTTCCGCCATCTTCTTTCTGCCTTCCACCGCTGTGTTGTGTGATGAAGGTCAGTTTTTTATTGCTACCGACGATGATAAAAGCGAGGATATGACGGAAGAAATCATGGAAGAAAGATGAACGGACGTGACAAATTGAACACTCTTTCCCTTGCCTCAACTTTTGAAGCTACGCCAGATTCTATGCCTCTTTCTCCATTTCCTTTTGTCATTTCTTTTCTTGATTTCAGTACTGTTATTCCTCTACCAGCGCCTGGGGTCCCTTCTCGGTTTTCCCGTTTGGCCGCTTCGCCAGCCAGCATGGACTCTGCCGTAACCCCTGTTTTGAAAGGCGTGCTAAATCCTGTTCGCTTTGCGCCTCGACCTCCGCGCCGAGCACCTTCACCAAGGGCAGAATTGGTGGACCGAGGAGTCACCCCCAGACCACCACTCACACCTATCCGGCGCAAAGGCGTGCTTGAAGTAGAGTTGATTCTGCCGGTTGGAGGTGCCGCATTTGTGGGATTGGATGAGAGATCGGTTGTATTTGATAATGAGGGAGGTCTATTTAGGGGGGATTTAAATAGAGGGCGGGATGATGTCTGTAGGTGTCCGGTCAGGAGGGATTTCCGGACGGGCGTGCCCGAAGAAGTTGTGTTTGTCGAAACAGAAAGGGGTATAGAAGGTATACGAAACGGTGTTGGTCGAACGGGAGTAGATGATGAAGAGGGTATCGGTACAGGATTCAGAGAGGACAGAGAAGTTTGGACGGGAACAGGCGCTGAAGATTGCGGTGCTGAGAAAGAATCTGACGTAGGCACTGTCTGGATTAATCGATTGGAAGAAGGGAGGGAGGGCGTTGTCGGTCGGTGAACGGGTCGTGAACTCGATGTAGAGGATGATGAAGGAACCGAAACGATTGTTGGAAGTTGAGCCGGCCGAAGTCCTGTAGGTCGGACAGGGTGTGAAGGAGACGCTCCTCCCGAATCTAGGCCCAGCATTTTTTGGACATCAGTATCCAGATCGCTATCAATCAGCTTAGCGGCAGCCAGTAGGGCAGCCTGCGAGGGCGCTTTGAATGCTTTTCCTCCTCCAGTTTGGAACCCCACGAACGCCGAAGGAGGGATATCTGACGGATCTGTCGGGCGTTGCGTCAGATCCAACCCCAATGCCTCCTCATCTTCCTCTTCTAGATGAGACTCTTCGCTAACCTTCCGTCTCTTGCTCTCACTGAGGTCTCCTATATACAAATCCTCGCCCTGGGCTTCTCCCTCTTTACTCCAGTTTCCCTCTAACGACACTCTTTTTCCCTTTCCTTTGAGCTCGTTTGTTCCCAATAGCTGAGAGCGTTCATTGGGTTGAGACGAAGGAAGCGGTTCGTCCGTTTCAAAGTCGTCCATATCAATGCCTGCCAACAAGGCCGAGAAATCGTGCGCAGGCGTGTTTCTGTCCGACAGGGTAAGAGGCTCTTTGACGGGTGAGGAGGGAATTAACTCATCAGAGTCTATATCCATGTTGATTCCGTTAACGAGATCCGAATAATCAGTTGGCATTGAAACAACTTTTCTTGTTAATGTGCTGTCCAATGAAGCGTTCTCTTTATTTGAAGAGGAAACTATTGGAGAAATAGACTGATGCATCGATGCGAAAGGAGTATCTACCGATGGAGAGTTCGGTTTTTGAGAAGAAGAGGGTGGAGAGAGCTCATTTTCAGGAGTAGCAGAAAACGGCTGAAAATTAGAGCCGTTGTTCAGCGTAGCATGTGCGAGAAGATTGGGTAGGACAGAAACTCTTGTTGTGTTGGGTGGTCGGGTGGATAGAGCGCCTGGATCGTCTGTGGTTCGCAGAATAGGTACAGAAGTCAATTAAAGAAAAAGTAAACCATGTTTAGCCGAACAATCCAATCTGTGTAGAGTCCAGACGACCTACCTGAGCCAGCTGCCAGAGTAATTTCCTTTTCAGCCGCATATATCCCATCGGCCAAGCTCTCGCTCTGCGCTTGTTGTCTGTCAACATCTGGTTTGGGTGAACGGTCTTTTGGACTGTTCTGAGGACTAGGTTGGTCCATCGCCGGAATCAACTCTAGATCAACTTGGGCCAGATCTGGCAAATCATCACAGTCTGTCAGCGGAGATGATGTTGAAGAGGATGGTGGAGAGGGAGAAAGACGAGCAGGATCCTCCTGGGTCGTGGTTGACCCCATTGACGGTGACAGGACCGGATTTGGTGAGGTTGTTTGACCGGGTGAAAGGGCAGAGCCGGACATGCTGCAGGAAATGCAGAGAGGACGAGATCCTGGACACTAATCTAAACGACCTTGTATTATCTCTATCGCCCTGTCTCTTTCAATAGAGAGAGATCTCTAATGTGACGACCAGGGTTGAGGTGACAAGTTAAAGTAAGGGATAGGGAGAATTGATGGTGAAGACGATCGATGGGATAGCATGCGATGTCATCGCTTATGTAATTCATAATCTTGGTTACAGGTGGTTACAGATGGTTATAACAGATCTTGATATACCTCCCTTCTGTCGATCTCTTAGATTATGTACGTTGCTTAGCCACTGACCTCGAACATCCCATCCATCAAGGCAAAGAAGCAGTGATGTCTACACCAGTTCAACGGCCTTCATATTCTTATTCTGGTTGGGGAGCATCTAACACTCTTACTCGTACTCTCGCCCGTCGATCACCTTTCGCCACCAGAACTGTCCCTCTGGCGGCTTTGCAAGCACAGGCTCAGGCTCATGCAGCTGGGGCGGCTGCCGCTGCTGCTAGTCAAAATGGAATCGTCGCCGATAACGCCCAGCAGCAACAACAGCAGACGTTGTTTGGACCGATCATTGGTGGAGAGGATGAGACAGATGACAGTGGCTTGTTTGACGAAGGATCTCAAACAGGGGAACGGGCTCGAGAGTCTGTAGGGGTTGATGTCGTCAAAGGTTGGGTGGAGAAGAGTAAGACAGAACAGGTCAGTTCTCGGCGTTTTTTTTTTCTAGTTTGTCTGATTCTATCTCGTCTTCGTCTTTTATCTGTCTGTATGCTTTGTCTGGACTGTCTCGTTTGGTATCGAGTGAGGTGGGATAACTTGATTGGAAAAAGGCGAAGCCGGAAAACGGAAGATCTTGCCACCTGAAGAGCCAACCAAAAGGCTTGCCGCCACAGGGGCAATCACGGTCTTTTCGTGAATACATGCGCTTCGCCTCCACGGGAAAGACGGCGGCGTTTGTCATCGCCTGTTTTCGATCCTTCTTATACTGATACTTGCTTTTCTTCTCGTCCATGAATATCTTTGCCTCATTCAATTTAGGCCCCTCACCCGACAACGACGCTTCAGTCTTTGGTAAACCTTAAACGTCCAACTCTGCTCCTTCAGCCATTGCAGTCTTCCCCCTTGGCGGGTACATCTACTTCACACGCTCTCCACCTCGTCAAATTCATTTATGATGCCTCGACTCCAACCACACTCATTACGCTCACACTCTACACCCCATCCCCTACGCAGACAAATCCATTGAATGTAAATCAGCAGATTATTCATCACTCCACCCACCCAGGCGGCTTTGGCCGATCATTCGAGCTTAGCGAGGCCGAAGCGGTTGACCTGGCCAAAGCCAAGTCACCGGCAGATGAGGCCTGGCAAACGTACGAACGCCATGTAGAGAGCTTGGAGGCGGCCCGACAGGAGGATATTGTCAATGACGAAGGAAAAGGAGCTGCCCAAGCAACTGAAGAATATCGAGCGGCCGCTGCTGAGCGTGCAAGATCAGGATCGAGATTTGCCATATTTGGCCGAGGCTCTCGAGGCCCTGCTGAACGGGATGTTGAGGCACAGGTGAATGTTCCCATGGCATCGCTCAATCTCAACAAGACGGCCGGAGAGGAGATCAAGAAAGTTGCCAGAAAAGATATGCGAATAGTTGTTAGGCTTGAAGCTCGGGGCGAACGAGGTACTTTTCTTTTTCTTACTTCTTTTTCTCCTTTTTTTTACTGGGGGTGGAGGGGTGGAAAGGAGGTCTTTACACCAGCGGAGCGGCCCGATGGCATCTCAAAGGTGTTCATTTATTTTAAAAACCTTACCTGACTTCTCTTTTCTTTTTACTTGTTATACAGGCGAGCCCCTGCCTTCGTTGAATGCCCAACGAACACATGTTGAGCTCTTACTTCAGTCCGGAATTCAAACTACCGATCGGATTTCTTCGGCTGGGGAACCTGTTGTAGAATCTGCACAGGACAAAGACGAAGTCGATCTTGCGTCTGTTCCTTTGGGATTAGAAGAAACTGGTGGATCCCGGGGTGGACACTGGAGTGCCAAAGTTGTCAAACGTGAAGCCTTGATCGGATCTCATACCTTCCACCTTCGCGAAATTTTTGGTCTCACCTCATCCTCTACTTCCAACGACCCAACTACCCCTTCTGGTGCTCTCTCCTCAAATCAATCGGTTGAGGATTCCACCTTGAACGACTGTATCGTCTGCCTTGTCTCTCCTAAGGACGTTGTCTTGCTTCCGTGCCGGCACTTGGTCGTGTGCAAAGAGTGCGCGGTCGGGATGGTCGAGTTTGGAGCCGGAGGAAAGGTCTTGAGACGAGAAGAAGGAACAGAGGGAACGACCGGAGCTGGTGAGGGCATTGCTGGTGAAGGAACCGGAGCTGGACAGAGCGCAGAGGGATCGGCAGAGGGATCGGCCGAGGCATCGGCTCAAGAGACTGTATTGGCACCCGCGCAGGAGAGAAGAAGGAAGAAGAAGGCCAAGGGGTGGTTCTGCCCGGTGTGCCGACAACCGTACACTTCTCTCCTTCGAATCGCTTTGCCTTCGACCAAGCTTGGTCTTCAACAGAATGTTGATGGTCATGTCCACGCAAATCCTGCAGAACACGCGGGCCACGCGGACCATGCGGACCATGCGGACCCTGTTCCCCGTGCGCCTAGCCCTGTACCTACTCTTCCTGGCCGAGCGGCTTCTGTGCTCTATCCTGGAGATGACGAACGACGATTCTTTGTCAACGACGATGATGAAGAGGAGGAAGAGACCGAAGGACAGAGGCGGGAGAGAGAACAACATGAGGCCAACTTGGCAGAGGCTCAACGACCGACGTTCGTATTGGGAGACGACGTAGAGGACGAGAATGAGAGAACGAGGAGGGCGGCTTGGGGATCGGTCTGATGAATTGACCTAGTTCTCTTGTTGTCTTGCCTCTCCTTTTCTCTGTTCAATTCCCTATCGCGGATTTCCTTCTCTGTTCGCCTTCTTCCCTTCCTATTTCATCTTTAACTTGGGATTTATATCCCTTCTACGGTCGTCTTCGGCCTTTCCTTTTCTTTTATTTTTTTTTTCTTGGTTTCTCTGTCGATTTGTCTTGTGTTTAGATATGTCCCATTCTTTAATTCGTCTGTGTTTTGTGCCTCTGGTCGTAATCCAACGATTTGAACTCTCTTTCTCGGTTCCTACCCTAGCTTTCGACTCGCCTTTCTTTTTCATGTTGTGTAGTTTGTAGCATATCCGGCTTTCTCTTTTCTCCATCCGCGTCTCTCTTCTGTCCTTTGTTTTAGTATCTATGATGACTTTTTTCTCAAATTTCTACGCTCGTTCGTGTAAGATCCTAGCCGATAAAAATGAGTACCGCTTCAGTATTGATTTCTCGATGACTACTCATCGCCTGAAAGATCATTTTACATATATGCATGTGATCCGTTCCATAAAGAACGGCATCTTGTTCGTTTATGATTTGTTTCCACTCTTTTCCTTTCCTTTTCCTTCTCTTCTATGAGAGAGAGAGGAGAAGCTTCAAGTCAGAGTCGACTTTTCTCAACTCGAGCTCGGTTTTTCATCCTGCGCAGCCGTAGAGGGTGGAGTTGAGGGCGACGAAGACGAAGATGACGAAAAGACAGAGAAGAATGCGTCGAGGAAACCTGTTCGTTTGGACATATCCTTCCTGGACGCTTCCCTTGATTTCTCGTCCTGTTTCGTTTGGTTCGGCGAGAAGAGAAACGGAAAGGAAAGGAAAGGAAAGGAAAAGAAAAGAAAGGGAACGGAACAGAACAGAACGGATGAGCTGAGAAGATTATTCAGATGAGTGTAAACCAGAACATACGATTCCATCTTTGCAGTCTCTATATGCTTGGACTATACGCACATGCACGATCAGAAGGAAAAGATAATGACAATTCAGACAGGCGTATTGGGCAGGTGAAACGGAAATGAGTCTGGTCAAGAGAAAGTGACGAACAGTAATCGGTACACTGTAAAGATGGGCAAGGGAAAGAGAAGAGAAGTATCTTTTCAGTTACTGATACTGATACATCTCCTGTGAGGAAACAGAAGGGAAAGAGAGTATTAACAAACTTTTTCCTTGTCGAATTGGTTTTGCTCCATGCAGAGCATCGACTGCTGGGCTGCCTCTGCGCATGGACTAAAATATCGGAAATACAAAATGAACCAGCGATCAACAGAGTAAGATGGAAGTTAGGCCATCGATCATCCTACTTCCAAAGACAGAGTGCCTGTAGAGCGCAAAGAACTTGAAAGGAATGGGGTGGAAGAGAAAGAGAAGCAAAAGAAAAGGTCGACTTGCTCTTGGAATTTGGAGACGACGTTCCGTTTCTGTTTATGCCCAAATTTATAGAAACACATGAGCCTCAACTTCTTTGCTTCCTTTCGCCTATATTTTTGTTATCCTGTGAATCTCCTCCTACATACACGCACACATACACACACACACATACTGCGAACGAAATCATGGGTGACCAACCTGCATTTCCTTCCAAGTCAATCCTGACTTCCTCGATCCAGGGGTCATATTGGCCTCTCTTTCTTTGTAATTCTTCATCGGTTCTTCTTCCGTCGGTTCGGAGTATGTCCCAGCCGGGAAAGGAGGAACTGGATCTGGCTTGTTTGTTGACGTTGATGGCATTATGGATATTTGCTTTCCTTGCTGATGGTGTTAGTGAGTCGGCTAGGTGGCTAGGTGAGTTCTGGACAAGATCGGGTCGATCTTTGGTGATGATCTCCAGAAGAGAGTATTTGAAAATGTATTCTTTTCATAAATTATCATATAAGGCTCCCTCTAGGCTTCTCTGACGCGTTCATCCGTTCGTCCATCAGATCATGTTTACGTTCGAACAACAGCCCTTCTACGATACCTGATTAAACTCAGAAGAGGAAGAAGAAGAATAATATGTCCTCCAGAGCTCGACAGTTTGACCGGGTTGAAAGATCAGGATCTGGATCTGGGTCTGTGTCTGCCAGGTCTAGAGCTGAGATTGAAGCTGAAGCTCAAGAAGGTTCGTCTCGACTATGTTTGCGTACACGACGTTCTCTCCGAATCAGACCACGCTTACCTCCTTCCTTCTCACTTTCGACATTCTATGGCGGTCTTGTGGAAATGGACAACGACGGTACCCTTTCTCTTCTTTTTTTTTTCTTTTGAACGACACGAACGCGCACACCCGCTCTCATCTGCTCAAGCACTTTACAAGATCTCTCAATTGATGGAAACAGGGCTCGATAAGACAAGCTTGAGATTATGTATATCGATGATCGATCAAGGTGTTCCGCCAGAAACTCTAGCTGTAAGCTCTCGCTCTCTCTTTTCTTTTCTTTTCTTTTCTTTTTTTCCTTTTTTTCCTTTTGGACACATGTCTTTATGGGATTGGATATGGAACAACTGATCCGCCGACCTTGCCATTTTTGTCTCCTGCTTTTCTTTTGGCTCTGAATCTCGGGGGTTCTCCGCTCACAGACGGCCGTGAAGGAACTAGTGGTAGAAGCAGCCGCTGCCAAGCGATAAACCCCCGACCAAACTTCTTTTCTTTTCGTTCTCTCTTCTATTTCTCTCTTTTTTTTTTCTTTTTTTTTCTTTCTTCTCTCTCAATGAAGCCGATCAAGCTGATCGAACCAACGAGGACAAAACTACCAGAAACCAAGATACCCAACCTTCGACTTTGTATGCACACACACATATATACATATATATGATATAGCCCCAGATCTCGATTCTTTGTTTTTTCAATAGCGTTCTCATGTTTGCTCGATGACCGACGCTAGGATAAAGTGAACCAGAGCGGAAAGCATGCCCCGCGCAGGGAGAGTCAGGTAGACTGTATAGATGCATGACACTTTATAGACATACTAGAAAATACCTATGGAACATAACACGCATACATTCGTAAAGATTAGAAACACCCCCTCAGCCCTGGGCTCGCCCGAGGAAAGATGGATCAGATCCGCCTGATGAACAACTCGTATCCCTCCTTCCCACTGGCTTTGACGGCACCCGTCCCAAGCTCGACGTCTTTCCATCTGACGGACACTTCGACGGTCCAGTTGCCGAGTCCTGCTAGTTTCTTTCTGGCGTCTGATTGAGCAGGGAGCGATAATCTGTACGCCAAGTTGGGTCTTGGTGAGTAACCCGTTTCGTCCGGTGGAATCGTTGTCATCGTTGGTGAGGAGACTCGTTGAGAGGATGGATCGGTCGTGGTAGGCGGCGGCGGCGGAGGAGGAGGGACCGGGTTTAACGCAACAGCGTTGATCAAGACTTGAAGCGCATAGGTCTTTCTCGTCGTGACCTCCTTGGTTTCTCCATCGGTTCTTTCGCTCGGCTCGACCTGGCCATTCCCGTTTGACCTCGGGCCGGGACCGGGACCGGGACCAGGAGAAAGAACGAGGTCGAGGTCCAACCCGACGACGTTCTCGAGGAAGGCGACGCTGTGTGACCTGATCCCTCTTCCGTTCGAAAGTCTCATCGGCCGGGATTCTTTGGTTTGGACCGGTCGCAGTTCAAATGCAGAGAGTATCGGGCGGAGGATCCTTGATCTTTGTTTCGCTTTCTGCCCGAACGGCTGGGGTTGAGATTGGTATTGGGACTGTGACTGGAGCTGTGGCTGTGGCTGGGACTGAGGCTGAGGCTGAAGCTGAGGCGGGAGCTGGGATTGAGGGGAAGGATGGAATTGGGAGGACGGCCGGGGATGATGGGATGGATAGGACGGAAGAGACAAAGGAGAAGCCGGTCGAGAATCCATATTCGACATCCCGTCCTGTATCGTTTTATTCGACGTGGCGGCGACAGTAGGAGCCGAGGCAGCAGAAGGATAGGTCGGTATTGAACCGGCCCCTAAAGAAGAAGAAGACGAAGAAGATGAATGGGTCGATAGACCCGGTCTATCCTGACCATGATATGAAGGTGGAGCCACATCCGTTTTTGATGATGATGTTGTTGTTGTTGTTGTTATCGGCGGTGGTGGGTTTAAAGAACCGGCTTTCTTGAAGGATGGCTTTGTCTTTTTCCCAGATTCGATTTGGCCAGGGTCAAGGTTGGGGTTGGAACTGGGACTGGAATGAGTATTGGGGACGGAAGATACGGAGGGATTCGGATGGGCCGAACGGATCTTTCCTGGAGGGTCGATCGGTACAGGCTCGTAGACCGTGGTATGATCCATGGATTGGCTATCCTTCGGTCGTTTCAGCCCCGATGCTGACGCCGAGGCCGAGGTGGATGGGGAGGAAGACGATATAGGTTGTGACGGAGTTGACTGAGGCGGCTCATCCTTTGGCTTCCTGTTCACAATCAACTTTATTGGAGGGATCAGGGAACCGGAACTGGCTGTCGACTCGATCTCTTCTGGTTTCCGTTTGACGATGATCTTTGGGACTTGAGTTGAAGCTTCGTCTGTCGAGTTCCCGGCAGGGAGGTTGTTAGATATGGGACCGAGAGAGGACGAGGAATGTTCGGCGATGACTGGATCTACAAGAGAATGGAAGTAGGTCTGTTGGAGGAGGAGGAGAAGAAGAAGAAGAAAAACACGAAAGAGGCCGAAAAGTGAGTATATCCAAGGTGATGCAGAAAGAATGAGCAAAACAAATTGCGAACCTTGAGCTCGACAGCATCCAAAGCGCTGTTCATTTCAGTTCACACAAGAGGGGAAACAAGATAGAGAGGGGGGTTTGTTCCCATGCTTGCCTTTAGAAGGAGAAAAGGAAAAGAGGAAGGAGAAAAAGTACTTACATCTGACTGTCATCGAGGTTAAACTCGAGGGCATTGGAAAAGATGTATCCGACATCTTCGAGAAAGTCATCGACTAAGTCGTATTCGGATCTCTTCAGCTTGGTCTATTTCGGATAGAGAAATGCGTGTTAGCAGTTGAAGGGAAGCCAGAAGGAAGGAAGGGAACGAACGAAAACGGTGTTGAAGGCTCTGGGTCGTTTGATGGTCTCGTAGTAATCAGGGTACATTGCCTTTTTCGGAAGATCCATGAACTCTGCTGCCAGCGTTCTTCCACTAAGACGGTTCAAAAGAAAGAAGGATTGGATTAACCAAAGAGAACTGAACGGAGAAGATACGTGTTGAACGAGAAACACCAACGTCTTGTCCTTCTTCGCGATAACTTTTTCCAGCCGGTTCTTCAACAGTTTCCACACGTTGACTTTTTTCGGTTTCTTCCCACCGGGACCTTCGAGCTCGGCCTCTGCGTCTGGAAGGGTGCGCTTCTGTTTGTGGATGCTTGGTGAGGCGAGTGGTTTAAGATGGACGGGTAGGCCTCTTTTCGGTTTCGAGCTCGTCGACGCGATCGGTTGTTTGTCGTTGATGTCGTCTTCGTCTTCCTGGTCTTCCTCGTGTTCTAGCTCGGTAGAAACTGTGGGAGGAGGATTGGGCGATGTTAGAGCGACAAAGGTCTGTTTTGCAAGTTTCTATTTGAATTAAGAATGGAAGGTGAGCCAGACAGGTGAGTGTGGTGTACGTGTATGCCTGTATAGGGTAGATAGAATTAGGTTTTGACTTACGTGTAGATATTTGGCGTCTTGGAAGATGGGAGAGCCCGTCATGTTGACTGAATTTTTTTGACGGACGAGAGAAGAAGAAGAAGTTGTCAGGCGAGAGTAGAAACAGACAGAGCACAAGGAGAGAAACCAAGGTACATTTCTTTGCGTTCCAAAACACGCGTTCAATCTCTGCTCTGATGGTGTCTAGGTTGGGATACGACGAGTTTTCAATCTTTGCCTGTGAGATGGAAGACGCAGTGGGAAGGCACAAGAGGAAAGAGATGGAGAACCAGATCGAAGGAGAGACGAGTCAGGAAGAAGGGATGAGCCGAGAAGGAAATGGACGAGGCGGAAAGGGAACGAAAAGAAGAGGGACAGACCTCGATTTCTTCGAGACAGATTGGATGTTTGATGACGTCGTAATAGCTTGGATACTGTCTCTTGTTTGGTAGTCTGAGAAAGTCTGTGGCGATGAGCCTTGCGCTGAAGGATGGAAGGAGGAAGAGGGAACAGCATCAGTAATAAAATTAGGTAGAACAGAGAGTTACGAAACCTGAACGTACCCAGGCTCTTTTCCCTCTGTGGCCGACTTGACGGCGTTCAGTAACTTTTTTCCTTTTTCCATCACATCCTCTGGGTCATCCCATACGTCCTGGTGTTGTTTTGAGTGAGACTTTGAGGGATGTGCGTCGTACTCATCCCTTCTCTTTTTCAACCTGGGCTCGGAGATGATCAACGACGGGTCGAGTCCTGCCACTCTTTTCGGTCGGTGAGGAATCGTGGTGGTTTCTGTGGTTGTCAGAGGTTCGTTTGGCGAATTTATGAACGGCTGTATGTGGCTTTCTTTATCTGAAGCCATTTGCTGTTGTGCCAAGACGTGTTGTGTGTATGTGTGTATGTGTGTGTGTGTCTCAGTGTACTGGATGTGCTCGTTGAAAGTGCGCTATGATGATCGCTTGAAGGGGGTCGAACGAGGGAAGAGAGACACGACGGACACGCGCGTTACCTTAGGTAAGGTGGTGTTTTACTTGAATTCTTGTCTGTTTCAAAATATCTTAAGTAAGATGAAAAATATTAATAATATTATAAAAATAAAATAATAATAAAAGATGACAAGGTCAAATGCTGATAAAACGCTCGTTCTCTTGAGTTCCTTTTCTTTCTTCTAGAGTATATCTAACAAGGTGTTGATCCATGGACTGATGAGAGGTCTTGAAAAAGAGAGCGCAACCAAACGAGCAAAGAGAGAAAAGACAAGACACAAGACACAAAGCACACCTCCTAATCGACCAAGCCGAGAAGCGTAATCTTATCGGACGAATGGGCTGCCTTTTAAATTTAACCCTAACAGCTTTAAAAATTCCGCCTTTTTTTTTTTCTTCCTTCGGATAAGATTCGATAGCGTTTGTCTTTTGATCCTTCGCCAGCACATACACACACACATACCCCGACACATACACTGGATCGAGTCTCTTGTTAGAAGTACAGAACATCTAGAAAGAATGTCATCCAGTCAGAGCTCGGTCACTAGGTATCATATTCCGGAAGCAAGTCCTTATGCGTCCAGTTCATTTGATGAGTTGGATCACAGACGTTAGTTCTTTTCTTTTCTTTTCTTCTTCTTTCTTTTCTCTCTCACAAAAAGACTAGCGGTTGGACGAGTGGTTTCCTTCTTTTTCTTCTTCTTCTTTCTTCTCTCGTTGTCTCTTCCCTTTTTCTTCCCTTTCATACTTCTATTCTCCAGCATACTCTGGACACCGATCCATCAGACAGACAGAAGTGTGATGTGTGTATGCGTGTAAAAGGATGGATGGATGGATGGAGGATCCAAGAGTTTTTTTTTTTTATAATAAAAAAAATAAAAAATAAAAAATAAAAAAAAGGGGAAATTCTTCCTATCGTATCTAAATCTTATCGGGTCACCTTCTAGAAATGGCTGGTCCGAGACTTGGGTATCCCTCTTTTTTTCTTTCTTTCTTCTTTCCTTCCCTTCTGTCTTCTTTCTCGTCTTGTTCGATCCTTCTTGTAAGACAGACAAGAGAGTATAGGTACAAGGCGAGAGGAAAAAGAAAGAAAAGAAAAGAAAAAAGATATCTATCGATCCAGCCATCCATCCCTCTCTCTTCTTTATCTGTGCTCTCTCTCGTTGGTCAGCCGTTTTCCACAATCCCATCAAGCACTGCCTTGTTTTCTTACTCTTTTTTATCTCTCCTCTTCCATCCCATCCATCCGCTCGTCCATCCATCCATTCATTCTTTCGTTTTCCTTTCCTTTCCTTTGCCTTGTCTTTCCTTTCCTCGTCTGGCCTTCTTGGGCTCTCCCTCTCTTTCGCTAACACACATACACAAACATCATAACTGATCGAGCATTGCTTTCTTTACCGATCCATACCACTCACCGTCCTACTTCCGTTCACACTCCCATCCGTCATCCCCGACGTCACCTTTCCTTTTTCCCGTTCCCTTTCTATCCCCATCCCACTAATATTTGTCGAATTCATTTGGCAACTCTCAAATCTTATCTATCCCGCTAAACGCCGCTCGGTCCCTCCTTACGAATCATCCATCCACTCACCTCTTTCGTACACACTCCACACACTTCATATACTCAACACCTCAAATACACCTCATACACTTCCTTTGCCCCTCATGTTCGCCATCGATCTCGCTCGTCATCACTTACAATCAATAGTCAATCCACAATCATCCCTTGCCGTTCATCATCCATCCATGGACCACTCTCCATCCAGGCCCGCTCACGCCGTCTTTCCCGGACCTCTTGACAGATCAAACCACAGAGATCACCCATCCGCCAACAACACCGCCAACGCTACTCCTCCTCCTCCTCCTGCCGATGACGATAACAAACAATCGACCGGCATGACGACGACGACAACAAACTCTCCTCCTATCAAATCATCCCTCGGACCATACCCGCACGGACCGATCGAACCGAGATCACCCCTGAACGTCAATTCCGTTCGGTCGCTTACCGAACAGACCACTCGGTCACCGAAACCTGTGATATCTCCCCAACCGGATCAGTCTCGTCCGTCCGCCGGAACTTGTCCGGGTGACGGTCACTGCAACGGTACGGGTGGTAAGGCCGGTTGCGCCGGATGTCCTTCCCTGAACAACAATCCGACCGGTGGAGAGCCAGACGGTGGAGCCTGCCGGTCGACATCACCTCTCGCCTCGGCGACAAACCCAACAGCCAGTCAGGTCGTAAACATCTCAGGCATCACTTGTATCAACTGTGGTACCAGTACTACTCCGCTTTGGAGAAGAGACGCCGAAGGTAACACGACCTGCAATGCCTGTGGTTAGTTCTTGCTCCTCTCTTTCTTTCTTTCTTTCTTCCTTTCTCGACTCTTTCAGAGCTCGCTCCCTCTCCTCTCTTCCCACCCAATTCAGTTCACTCATCTTTATCGTCTGCTCTGTCCTCAGGCCTCTACTTTAAATTACACAACCAGGCCAGACCGGTTACCATGAAAAAGACGGTGATCAAAAGACGAAAAAGAGTACCTGCCGCTGCCGCCGTCGGGACTCCTATTGGAAGAGAAGATGCTGTCGTTAGTCTCTCTTTCTCTCCATCTTTTTTAAATTCCTTTCATTCTTCTTCGCCTTTCCCTTTCTTTCCCTTTCCTTTCCTGTCTTTTCTTTTCTTTCTGCTTCACATCGTGTCTCTTCGTCATAAATATCTGAACTCCCTCCTATTTGCTTTTCTCTCAGCACAAGGATGACGACTCCCAGCAGCAGGACGCAGCCGAAGCATTGATCTCGGTCTCCCGGTCCCAATCCTCTCAACACTACCAACCTCAGTCGGGACCAACCCCACCACCACCGCCATCGGCCCACCAGTCGCTCCACCATACTCCTTCCTTCAACTCGGCTACGCCCAACTCGAACGGCCGAGGGACGACATCGAACACTAGAGGTCGGAAACGAAAGTCTCAAGCGATGCTCGAATCAGATCGTAACCAACCTTCTGCCGCCGTAGACGATGACGAGTACGACATGCTCAGCGAAACAGAAGATTCTACCCACCCCCCCACTCATCCTCCGCCTCCCACTCG
>MVAI01000091.1:0-65562 GCA_014825565.1 Phaffia tasmanica | reverse complement strand
CACTTACTTCCATTTCACTCAGCACTCTTGCTGTCTTCCTGACAACCGCGTCAAACTCGCCTCCCTGATACTTCCATCGATCAAATACCCAACACACGTTCCACTTGAACTGTCCTCTATCATATCCCTTCTTCCTATCAGGAGTGTCCAACTGACAGACTGGGAATCCCATTACCTTGTATGGCCCAGATGTTACAGTAACCAACTTGTTGCAGAGCGCACTATGAGGAACGATATACTCTGCTATCGGATCAAACTTAAGTAACGGTCTGCGAGCAGATTTGGGAGCCGGATTGGGAGTATTAGTGATACTAGGAGCTGTCATAGGAGATGTACCAGGAGAAAGATTCCGTTGAGAGCGGACACGAGAGGTGGATCTATTGGGCTGAGGTGTGAATGGAACAGATTCATATGTTACAGAGGGAAGAGAAGAGAGAGAGCCAGACATGTCGGTTGATCCTCCGCCTCGGGCAGTGTGAGCAGACGTTGAAGTTGAGATGAGATTGTTGGGTACTTGGTCTGATTTTCCACTCGTCTCCAGCAGTGGCAACCATAGAGAGAGACTGTTTGAGCGTTTGCAACCTACAATGACCATAAATATGGTGATTTGAGAAGAAGGACAGACAGATGACTCTAGATCCTCCGCTCTGGGCGGGAACCATTTCTGCATAGAACAGGCCAATGATCCGAGGAATGAACGATCTGTCCGATCATGAAAGAAATAGCCTTATTAGAACATATCATCTGATATACTAGATCATCCGATTGAAAGCTTACTCGTCTGTATCCATCGTGTGCTGTTATCGTAACTGTTATTTCAGATAGAAAGAGTTATAGGAAAGAAGATGGAAAAGGAAAGGTGAAGTGGTGTTAGGGTTTTCACTGCTTTGATTCAAATCACGTGAATGTGGCAAGCCGAACGTCATCACCTTCCTAATTCTTAACACATACATCACCCGCAATGAAACATCCGAGCATCATATCTCATCGAGAAAGGCAGCTCTACTGTATAGAAAAATCAACGATGGCCAACAAATCACAGAAGATATCCAGCTCATTTGCTCATCTGAAGTATTCGCCAACACGCTTAGCTGTTTCGAAATCCCAGCCGATCCCGACTTCACTCCGGACTCAGTCGACCAAAATGGCAAACGCTAAGATCGAGCTTCAAGAGGACGGCCGGACTTCACATAGATCACCGACTTCGATTGATAGACATAACGGTATGGTTGTAAAACAGGAGAATCTAGACCAGAATATTCGATCATCTTCGTGAGTGTTTTTTCATGTGCGACAGGCTCACACACTGACTAGATATCACATCGAACCTCTTAGATTAACTCCCGCGCCTTCGGAATTGGTCTCTCAGGAGTCATCAAGAGCTGTCTCTCCTTCTTCTGAAGAATCAAAGACTAAGAGGATCTCTTTGAAGCGTAAGCCAGGATCGAGTACACTCCTTCCTGAACCAGCTATCAAAAAAGAAGTGGAGTCTGTGGTATCGCCAGATGTCGTCAAGCCTAAGAAGAAGAAAAATATAATTCGGAAATATGCCGATCCTTCAGTATATGAACACTTAAAGCCAATCGATGATTATATATCTGAAGATAACGATGGTAAGTTGTGGTTGTTACATTCTGTTCTTTCACATCTCCTATCTCTTCCGAATCATCCACAGCGACTTCAACTCATCTTCACTTTCTGGTGTTTGTATCGGTCCTACCAGTCTTATTTTGTGGAATCAATCCCGGTCTATCATCTGCACGGGAAGGACATCATTACCGAGGATCGACCAACGTAGGTACCTTTATCGCTCCAAAATTTGCCTAAATAGGATACCATAATGATATACATCATTTCCTCTTGAATGAACAAAATACACCAACAAAGCGGTTCTGGCAATGCCTCTCTCAATCAGGATTAACGAAAGACACTGTCACTTTCGCAGACGATTGTCGACTACCAAGTGACTATAACATAGGAATCGTGAGTCTTCTCAACCTGCAGAGTCCTGTTTTTCTTCTTCACAGATGTACAGAAAGTCTGAAACACGCTCCGGCGAAAAAAAAAGACCAACTTGACGAGTCGAGCTACAGCCTCTGTATGTTTCATTCTATTCTACTCTACTCTACTTTTTCTTAACATCGCATCGATCTCTAATTAACCTAATTTCTGTCTCTTTCGGCTTACACCTTTTGTTTTCTTATAGGCATCCGAGTTAAGCGTTCAGAAAGACATGCGAGCCGGGGTTCCCGCGCTACTACACAAGATACAAAAATTTCGTCCTGGAGTCGTCTGTTTCGTTGGAAAAGAGATTTGGCGCGAATTTGAGTTTATGCTTAATGCAGGATATTCAACCAAAAACCGGCCCTCCCGCATAGGACGTAGGGGAAAGGAGACGAAGAAGACAAGAGGAGCACGGAAGAAAGAAGGCTGGGAGCTGGGACCTAGAGAATGGAAAGTAGTTCATCCAGCAGTCCAAGATGATGGCGTTTCAAGAGAAAAGAAAGAAACGTTTTTCTGGGTGGTTAGTTCGAAATCTCTTTACGTATCGTTTGGAGCTGAACGCCGAATCAATGATTCAAATTTCTCTTTTCCTTTCCTATCTAATTACCCTCTGATAGGTGTCCAGCACATCTGGTCTAGTACGCGACACTGTCAGTCCTTCTTCCATTCCACTCAACAATGCTATTTCTCTCAATGCCATCCGAGACAGACATGGCTTTTTTTAAAACGTCCTCCCTAACTCATCTTATGATCAAGCTCAGATGGAAACCCGACTCAGATCATGGCGTGCTCTCACCGATTTCGTAATTTCTCTCAAGACAGGCGTCTTTCCTATCAAGTTTGAGACCTCACCCGATACCTCTCTGTACGAGAGTGGAGAGGCAGAATTGAAGACGTACAAAGTTGTGGATGTGGAAGCTATAGAAGCTGAGGTTGAAAAGATGTGGGTTCGGATAAGGGAAAAAGAGACAGCAGATGGGTTTAAGAAAGAGGAGAGGTCCGGAGAGTGAGTCGAGTGCATGAGGAGCTCCTCGTCGAAAACCAAATAGATATGCGAAGAATTTTATAGTTGAAATTATAAGAATGTACTATGCAATGCAAAACAAAGCTGAGTTTGTCATCTTTTTAGAAGCCCCGTTGATACAAACTGACCATATAGCGAGCAAAATTCAGAGAGTTCAGTTTTCAAAAGTATCACACTTTAGTGAGATGACAAAGAAGCCGATTGAAAAGACAACTCACTGCGAAACGACCGCTCTATAAAACCTTCCCAACTCAAACTTCTCCTCAGCTCCTTCCTTCTTCGTCCTAGCCTTGGTATCAACCGGTGTTCCCTGCTCACCCTCTGGTGTTTTCCCAAGCCCGCCAAATGGAAATGGAAGGTACTTTGCTACTTTTCCCAAGGCTGATGATATCTGAGATTCATAGAACGAAGTCGTCTGTTTCTCGGCTTGTTTAAGCGTTTCATCAGATGTAGAAGTGGAGGATGAAGGAGTGTCGGTATGAGGAGTTGCGCTACTGCCAAAGAACGACTTTGAGCTCTCAATATACGAAGAGACCGAAGCGTTTATATCTGGTAACGTCCATCCCCCATCTGTCGGTGGCATCGAATGAAGTTCTAATGGCGGAGGCGAGGCTGTAAGTTTGCCTTGTCCTCCCTGTGAAGTCGTAGATGTAGTGACAGGCGAGAAGGCAGTTGGTAACATGACGGTAGATGTTGGCGCGGATGACAGAGTTGAGGTGGAAGTGGAAGAGGTAGAAGTAGTGGAGGAGGAGGAAGTAGGCGTGGATGGTGAAGACGAATCATAGACCGACGAAAGAACGGAGGAGAAGTTTGGAGTAAGAAGGACTGGAAACTTAAAAATCATACGTTCAAAAAAGTTGTTTCTTGCCCGTAGTTCCCAATGATTACAGTCGTCTACTATGCCCAGGACTGTTTTAAACAGAACGTAAGGTCAACAAGCCGTTGTGATCAAGAACATAACAGAAGAGTAATCAAAGGCACTAGATACTCACATTCTCCCCATTTTGCACTAGAAACCGAAACCATCCCGTCATTTCCCTCGTACTTTTCACCCGCGAACCCATCTCTTTCTGCCTCTCCGGCCAGAGCGGTATGGTCCAATACAAGCTTTGTCCACCACAACGGATGAAGCGGGTTGATTGATATCGCTCTGGCTGCGATCGAATAGTACTTGACGTTCGGGTCATCCGGAGTGGTCGGGTTAAAATAATCATTACAGAATGAAGTGGTTAGATTATAATATGCCGGGGAGTCACATAGGTACAGTAATCTATCCCTGATGTGCGACAAGATCTGCACTGGGTTAACCGAAATTAAAGATGAAGGGATAAAAGAAAAATAACTAGATGTCGTTTGGGCGGTTGACTCGGAAGACGAAGTCTTTGCAGACGGAGCTTCTTTAGATTCAGCCTGGATCGTAGGTAGAGGTGATAGCAGCGGATATTTTAGCGACCATGCAGGGATGAGTTTGGGAGATGGATTTTTGATAACGATAGGCTCGCTGGCGGCTGGAACACCGAGACCAATTGTAGCCTGTCCAGATGGTTATATCAGCTTATCGATAATTTACAATGAATTCCTAGGTTATTTGGCTTACATTGCACCAGTCCATGAATGGACTACCTGTATAATGTACACGAAGCCCACGAAGACAGCAGACATCTTTAGTCAAGAGGAAAAATCAATCACAAAATCCAGGAATTGACAAACCTCTATGAGGGGTAGCTATACAAGTTAGACTTTTGATTTTGTACGATCTATCCTTGATATGAGTGATGATATACCGGCAGTCTAGTCCACCCTTCATGCGCGCAAGAAAGAACATGAGTAAGATTGATCAAGGGATCTTGGTCAACCGACGGATCCAACCAAGTATACTAAAACGTGCATGCTCCTTTAAGAATAAATGTTTGTCGATAGACATACCATCGAATGGGCCAAGAAGTTGATCTAGAAAACACAGAATGTTAAGACAAGTAGAGTGGATTTCAACAAAACAGACAGGATGAATATGACTGACTTCTTCTCCCGGACACTTCTTCTCTAAAGTTTCGTGAAGTGTTGTGGCTCGTTCCTTGATGGATCCCGTCCTATGGTATTGACCAAGGAGTGGATGGGCAACATATAACCACCAAACGAGAATCAATCAGCTTGATGAAGTTTTGCACTTGATCTCAACGCCTCTGTTCAGACAGTAAGATAAGGACGTACGAAGGAACCTCTACAACCAATAAATCTACTCCACACTCCGTCAACACGTCCTGAACGTTTGCCCAATAATGGATCTGCGAGCCTGGTTTCCCTTTGACTCCGTAGCCATACAATCCATGACACAACACAACCTTATATCTCGGAGGTTTAAATTTGGGCGAGTAGATGTAGGGTGACCGCATGATCTCTTTGATAACTGACGTTGGCTGTGGTTGAGATTGACTAGAAGAGGAATTGGCTCGTTTGGAAACATAAGAGGGATTCCGAGTTGACGGATCGCTCTGTCGGAGACGGATGGCCCCGAGCGATGCTGGCCGAAAAAGAGATAAAGCAAGCATCGAGTATCCAATCGCCGAACGTTTCCCTTCTGTTCTAAGACCTCCTTTCGTTCCTGCTTTCCTCTCAACAGTGGCGACTGCCGTACAGAACGGACGATCTCTCTGACTTCTATTCTTCCCTAAACGAATCGGCCTCACCCGGAGAGTCCGACCGGAAGAGGAGAGACAGCCAACCTTGTCAACTACTGGTTTGAGGGAGTCTGACCCATCCAGACTTGATAAAGTATTCAAAGCAGGTCGTTTGGACAGATGAAAGGCACGAGCTGGTGAAACGCAAGGTAGAATAGTTCCTCCTAAGCTGGCTCCGATGCGATTGTGAACGAAAGCTCTGGCGATAGCACCAAGGGCCGTGGGATTCGGAGAACCGGGCGTCGTCATATAGCTTTACGACGCAGAATTCTCGAGATATATATGAGTGACAAAATGATTTCTGATTTCACTGATCTCGATACCGAACGTTTTTATATAATAAGTCGGTCTTGTGTGTGTGTATATGTTGGTATGGTTGATGGAGAGAAAGAGTGAGCGTTTTTTTCTCTCTCTATCCCCACCCAACATGTTCACTGGGCTCAAACTCTCCCCAAAACAGCAAGTCACGCGTCATCGCTGCGCTTTCTTGCCTCGTGTTTCGTCCCGTATAAAGCTTTGTGCTTTGTTTTGATCAAGACACGTTCTCATCAATGGATCTGGTGGATACGAGAGCATAGCATATGTAGTCTAGAGCTGAAGAAGCTGCTGGTCGAAACGTTCGAAGCAGAACGATCTGGGAAGATTATATTGAACCAGTCAAACACTCTACGGTCATCAGCAAGGAAAGATAGCTCAAGAGTTCGGTGCCGAAAGTGTCGCTACTATCGCGCTTGCTCGTATTTCTTACCATTCCTTCATATATCGAGTCTGAATCAACATGCCTTATACAGCCCGTCTTCCTATTTGTTATCGTCATGCCATGCTGTAGTGAGTTGTTTAATATATTTCTCTTCAAACTGTTTCTTAGATTTTATCCCGAGATATAACTACAAGGCATTTATCATATCAGTCAAGATAAGCAAAATTGCAGTATCAGATCAATGACCGGCCCATCTGAACAATATAATAATTCAGCTATAAACTATCAATGCTCTAAGTATCAGGCTCAGATTTGAAATGGTTAGGTTACATCCAAGATGACCATCTTCGCACCGATATTTACCAATCAAGTGGACTCGTCAGCCTGTCGTTTTCAACAAGATTCACTCACAAAGAAACCAAGAGAGAGAGAGAAAGAAGCATACCCAGTAAATATAGAAGCAAGATTCGCAGGATCCCTTGCTGTCTGAATCAATTGGTTCACTGTATATTCTACCGAAAGTGATCGATCGAGTTTTTGCTTAACGCCTTGTAATGCTCTGTCAGCGTCTTCATCGGTTGACGAGCGGATCTCGTTCACTGGATTAGCCAACGGTTGATTTATTTTCTCGCCTTGAACTCTAGCGATTTTTCTAGAATCAGCCACCCTTGATACCCGTCCGCATCATCAGTTCAGACCAGGTAAGCCTCGAAGATCTTAAAGAATTGGAACAAAGAGGAATGAGAAGAGGAGACGAACGAACCAAGACTGAAGGGGGTCAAATCTGAAGACTTCAAGTACCGTCATCAGCGTTACGGCTTGTTCACGCAAGACACGGAGTGTTTCCTCCGAACATCGTCTGAAAACACCCTCTATACCGGATAGTCCAAAACCGTCAATGACATCGTTCGTCAACCTAAAAGGAACTAGCTCTGGGATTGGTAGTTCTCGACCCTTCATTTGACATGACATTAAAGAAGGTAATCAGAACATATACTTTCTGATATCAAAGGTCAAAATACGCTCACCTGGTCGAAAGCTATTCCTAAATCAATGTGGACCAATTCTCCAGTCTTCTCAACCAACATGACGTTTGACAGATGTCTATCTCCTAATCCAACGATATGTCCAATCATCGATCCTACAGCGACACTTCGTGTATAATTTAATCTCATCGCGAACCAAGCGAGTGGTTCTTTTTGCTTTTCGGTAAAGAAATGCCGAAGAACTGGACGGAAGTTGTCCATTGTCTTGAGGTACTCCTTAGCGAGGACAGACCTATCTAGATAGGTTTTCTGGAGTTCATCAACTCGTAACCGCATCTCCTTATTCCCAGGTTCAGTCGGGTTGTACCTTCATATGATATAATTGAAGCGCAATGCAAATGGTAAACTTTTGCGTTCTAACACCGATCAATCATGAACTGCTGATGGATACTAACCTTTTATGACCAGCTATCAGCCAATTGCCTAAAGTGCTGGTATCTTCGACAAACTCGATAAATCCAGAGGTCTGAGCGAGGACCACAACCTTGTAAGTTCGCATGGTGAGAGATCTTGAACGAGTCTCTCGGTCTCGACGCAGAAGCGTGTTGATCAAGTCGAAAAGCTAAAGGAAGGAAAAAGAAAAGAAGAATGAAAGAATGAATATCTGACAAAAGAGAAAGAAAAGGGTCAAGAAAAGCACGCCGAAAAAGAGAACGAACCTGCTCCATGATAGCATCTTGACGGAGATCATCATCGTGTTTAAACTGTTTGTTACAGCACTAGAGTCAGACCATAAAAGCAGAAAGGATAGTCAAACCGTATATCTGACTCACCAGCATGCGGTATCGAGCACCATCACTTCCAATGCAAGTTGTACATTTAGGTCGATGAATTCCCCCTAAATTTTTCCATGTTGATCCAAAGGACGATATGTGAATAAAGTTCGAGTACTTGCAGGTAAAATCCAATGGGAGATCAATCGTCGGTACAGGAATGTAGAGATCCCTAACTTTGGAGATTGCGCAAGATTGGTCAACAGGGAAATTAGAAGTCGAGGAAGGGATAGGTTTCTGATGGTCCGTGTTGAAGCAAGACCATTCGATGGCCACAGAACAAAACCGGCTAACGTCTCGAAGGCGATCAGAACTAAGAACATCTTTTCTCGCATATCTGTGGAGGATATGATCGGCAGCAAGAGCCCGACCGGTTCGAGGAAGAATAGTGGCTGTTTTGGAAGAGGTCAAGGAGCTTCGACCTTTCTTTTTAGAAGACTTCTTTTCCTCTACTATAGATGATGAATCTCGATGAGTAATCAACTGGTAAAGGCAATGGAAAGGATGGTCGTAGCAAAGCTTGATGAAAATGGAATGAAGACTTCTTTGAAATGAAGAAGGATCTTCCTCAACAGAGCGATCAAGTCGAGCTGAAAGCTGATTGATGAGGGGAAGAAACTTATAGGAGGGAATTGCGATCAAATGAGTTGATATCGACTTATTGAGATCATCGTCAGCAAAGTGTCCCATCCAAAGGGAGACCAAGCGGATCAAAGAGTCGTCAAATTCATCGGTGCCAGCTAGAGCTTTGGCGAACATGACGATAGCATTTTGGAGGAAAAATTTCTGCGATTTCTTATGATCCTCAATTTTCTTAACGTCAGAATCTCGCTTCTTGACTACCTTGTTATAATACCGAGTGTCATCTTGAGAGCGAGCAGAACGCGAGTGCTGATTTTTAAGATCCTCAATCTCTCGGTCCTGACGATCTCGGTAGAGGAGAAGCCGTTCAATTTCGGGCGAGTGTTGAAGAATTCGGTACTGATCTTCAGCGAACACAGCATATCGGTGGAAGATTTGAGCTCGGTCAGAACTCATGTCCAGACCTTCTAGCAGCTCGATGGCAGGCTGAAAGAAATTAGATTGGATGGCCTCAGGGGTCTCGAGCCTAGCAGTTGAGAGCCACTCCCCCTGTAAAAGAAACGGATGTAATTATATGAAGATATAGAAACATTAGCCAGTTCGTCACTGTCGTAGCCAAGCAGATGCACTTACCAGTAAGGATAAGAGCTCTGACATAGAAAGGTTGTCCGATACAAGGCTATGTGAAACGACGCTTGGAGTTGGATTGGTCGATGATATAAGCTTTCGAAGAAGCCCAATAGCTAGGCTATGTTCCCCTTGAAGCCATAAGACGTTAGCAAACTCCCTAGATACGTTGGCCGTGACTGAAAGCTTATGGCTCAATTTCTGAGCAGTTGTAATAGCATTGATTGATTTCTGCAGTTGACCAGATGATCGAGCTTTAGCGCTAAGTTGCAGCTGAGTGTTCACTCGAAGGGTGTCGATCGAATCGCTTTCGAGAACGACGCCTAAAGGTTGTTCGACTGGAACAGAGTCCAGGAGGGACGACCGGACAGCAGCGATTTTCTCAATATCGAAAAACCTATATAGAAAGATGAATAGAGGAAGGGACTTGAGTGGCATATTCACGAGAACAAGTATGGAGAAATGCGAGGAACATACTCAAATCCTTCTCCTAAAGTGGCAAACAACGGAGGGGTCCCAATAACACCGTCTTCAGGGGATAATCCAGCTTGGTTATTGACTAGCCACATTCGAATTTCTCGTAGACAAAGTAGAGATGTCTTGACTGATCGAAGATCCGTCATACTCTCAATACTGAGACGACACATCTGTGTAATCTCGCTGCAGAAAGCATCATCGACAATTCGAGAGACAGATGTAGGATCTCGAACTTGATGAACAGCTTTCAATGCGGCATACACCGATGATCCAGGCACATTGCGAACTGACGAGACATCTACCGGTATATCCCAATTCCCAGTCCTCCAAGCCAATTCGTATCCAAGATCATCCGACACATCAGGAAATTTCCCTAGCTCCGATTGGTTTCCTTGAAGTAGAGACATTGCCATTCTATCAAACCCAAAGGAATGAAGAGCTTGAAGTGTTCCTTCAAGTCCACGACCCGTATCATTCATTGATGAGGCTTGAAGATCGGCGCCGTGGAAGCAAAAAGCTTTGCTCCACTGACTCTCATGGTGAAACCTCTGGACGAGTGATGAACGGATATCAGAAGATTGAATGCCGTAAAAGCCGTCGGGATCTTCTATATTGGAGTAGATACTATAGAGCACATCATTTGTTTCATCTGAAGAGTCACAAGGATGGAGATTATCTCGTAGCTCTAAAAACAAAAGAGCTGTAGTGAATGCTCGGCATTGTACAGCAGATTTGGCGAGAAGAAGATAATCAAGGTTGAGCCAACAGTTATATGCCAAAGGTGATTCGGCCCCTGAAGGCCTGACATGACGAAGATGCAGAACGACATCGATCACAGCCCGCTTGACTCGATATGAGATTGAACCGTTGCGAAGCAGAGCCTCGAGGTAGCGAGATAGAATATCTTTGTATGAACATGTTGAGTCCTTATCTGTTCTGAGAGCCAAGATGGCCTGAACTAGGAGAGGAAGAATGCGTTCACAGAACTTAGTGCTGGTCGATAGTATCAAGTCCAGTTCGGTGAAGAATGCATCTTGACCGGCAAGGAATCTGGTTAGAGAAGAAGTAAGACTTTTGATCCATTCATCATAGTCTTTGGCGCCACTAACACGATTACTTTCGAGAACAATTTGAAGTGAGTGAGCTTGAGGTGGGACAAGACTACTACGGGAAGTTGCGACGAGATCAATCAGATCCTTGGTCGTTAGGGATATCTCGGATCCCCAATTGATGGTAGACAAGATCTGTGAAGATAGTCCGATAGTTGTTCTCAAGACTCGGTAGGCTAAGTCGATGACCGCGAGATCATCCTCTTCTAAGAGTGCTATCAGGCCAACGATAAGAGCGCATTTGGTCGAGTCATAGACTCCTTGAGAACGTCGAAGGTCAACAGCCAACTTATGAAGAGGGTTGGTCGAGGAAAGCGTAGCGATGGCGGGTATTGATGGAGGCTTAAGCTGGCCATTCAGCTGAAAAAGGATTTCGACAAAATTTGTTTGCGAGTCTTGGCTGATAAGAGGTGCATTCATTGAGGACAGGATATGCCAAAAAGTCGAGGCCTTAAAGGAAGCCCGATCAGTTGGTGACATCGAAAGAACTTGATGGTGAAATTCTTTGGTAAGGGTAAACTTCGCAGTTGAAAGATGCTTGTCAATCTATAGCAAAACCAGAATATTTTGATACACAGAATGGCTTTGTTCAGTTCGTTTGACCAAAATCCAGGCTAAGAATAAAGGAGAGCGGTACTCACAAGCACATCTGTAGGGTCTATCTCATTGTGGACCACAGCTAGGTCATCAGCCAGCGGCCGAGGCCAGAGATATAAAACTTTCTGCACTGTGGACTGGAAGCCTCTGATCTTGACTAGCCTTGAAAGGACAGCTTTGAGTTTTTCTAAAAGCATTTCTCCGATGACTTCTATTGTTCCGCTGAAAGACTCAGAAGCAAGGCTGTTGGAAAAATGAGCAATTCGAACGAACGTTTCGGCCAGATCGGATGAGCCAGTCTGAAGATGGAAAGCTTGGTCCAACCCCCAGATTAGGAAACCTTGTACAAGAGGAATCAATTGGGCCTGGCTCATGAGGACGACGGATAGGCGTAATAGAGCGATCAAAAGAGCAGGAGTGCGGAAAGAACGGTGATAAAGGGAGAGAAAAAGGGCAACAGAATAAATGTAACGAATTTGTTCTACTACCAGCGGTGTTTTTCCTACCTCGCTGACAAGTCCATATAGAACATTGAAAGCGGTAGATTCAGGAAGCACGGGATTCGAACCTTGATGAGAGATGAACCAGTCATGAGCACGAATGACGTCCTCTGCGGAGGATCTTGGGAAAAGAACGCTATCCATGTTGTAGATATCTGGCACGGGTCGAGACAGTTGCGCATAAGCTTTACTTCGTCGGTCTCCATCAACTGATTGAGGAAGAGCCTGCGCTATGGTTGATGGATCAGAAAGTCGAAGAAAGACAGAGACCAGAATGGTGTCCATTCGGCTTGATACAAGGGAAGGAAGGTCTAGAGTAACACCAACATTCTTGACAGCTTCGGTGATAGTTTCGACTGAAGGATTGATCTGCCCATGACCGATGGCGTTACTAATCAGCCCCGCTACCATTTGAGGCAGGTAACTTGATACAGCCTCGTCTAGATTCTTCCCTGCTGAACGACAAAGAGTGGAGAAGGTGTCAATCCTAGATCGAGCGAGGTAAACCGATCCGAAGCGCCGAAGAATCATTTCAGAGTTCTGCCTGGCGGAAGTATAGCCAAGAAGAGATGGCATCAAAGAAGGAGCCTCCCCATCCTCCTCTTCAAGCTTCATTGTATGAGTCAGTATCACTGGCGCGTACACTTCCCATAGTTTATAAAGTGAACTGAGTCCTAGAACCGTGGCCGCTGAATTGAGCGAGGCCTCAACGTGGGCAGTGCTGGAATCCGGAGTGATTGACGGGAGCTCGAGAAGGTGGAAGTATGATGCTCGTCGTACGGTAGTGGAAACAATAGTGATATTGGTAAGGAAGAGTGTTAAGGTGATGCTTTGCTCATGACCGTTAATAGAGAACTCCTGGTAGAACAAAGTGTAATACTTGAAAGATTCTCGGATGATGGAAGTGGCGAAGCTGAACAAGTTGGCCAAAGATACCGCGGCTTGAGAGCGAACATTGACGTCTACATCTTTAGCAAACTTCTTCATGACATCTAGAAGAGGGAGGAGATGCTCTTGGTTAGGCAGAGGAAGCTGCCAGGCATGAGCTTGAGGGTCTGCTCTGTAGTAGGCTTCAAAAAAAACAACCAGTCGGGCTCGAATCGGGCTTCTATGTAGACGACCTTCCTCGGCCTCTGTCACGAAGAAGTCGCACAACATCCTGATCTTCCCCCCTAAAGATCCTTCCGCATTTGGAATGTCAACCCATAGAGGCAGAGTAGACTCCATAAAAGAAATCGTTAGGAGAAGCATTGATCCATCTTTGCTGAAAGGATAAGATCTTAAGAAATATTCAAAGGAGTTCAGCACGTCTTCTGCTAAAGTAGCTCCCAGGTGCAAACGACCTGTTTTGACAGCCTCGAACACCACATTACCGAAAGCTATAAATTGGGGTCCGTCGCAATCTTCCAGAAGACCAAAAACCTCTCGTGTTCGAGACGGTTCTAAGTCCCCCGATTGCAGAGCCGAAATTCGGATTATGCAAGTAAAGGCTGTCTTGATCAAAGATCGGCAGATTCGGGTAGGCGAGAAGGAGACGGTATGAGTTAAATCAGACGTTGAGATACCATCCTGGGAAGTGTTCATTGTTCCAAATCCATCTTCATCAAGAGAAGTCGATGTCCCAGTTGCCGCATTCACATCGGTTATTCCATCAGTGTCAATAGGGAGACTGAGTGAGAGACGCAAACAAGGATTTAAAACTTCAAGCACTAGACTATTGAAAGTGTCTTGGAGCTATCATTGAGAAAGTAAACAGCGAAGACAAAAGAGCAGCAACCGAATTTGTTAGAGTGATATGCGCGCACTTGGTGTCAATAAATTGCTCTAGATCACTGGACAAGATGAGGGATGATTCCGCTCAAGCGGACCATACTTACGTCTGAGCTACGCCAAATTAAAGAATGAAGTGCGGCCCGCTTCTTCGCCTCCTTGCTATGTCCTCCTTCTTCTCTTCCACTAGCCAAAAGATCTTCCCTTATTCCCGTCATTGGACCTGGCTGTAGGAGTACTGTTCTCGATTCGTTGTTGTCATTAAAATCTAAGAGCAACGGTTCTAACCCTTGAATCATGATTAATGAATCGCGGAAGCATGGCTGAGGAATTGACAAGACAGATGCTACCGTGGTCAAAAGAAGGCATGCTCGGTTCACCGCTCTTCGGTTACATGTGATTCCGTTCATTTGAAGAAGGTTCTCGAAACAGAGGGATAGAACAACTAGGTCCAATGTTCGTCGAACCTTCTCGGTAGTAACACCAGTCTTGAGATCAATGTCCTTCCACTCCAGATGAAGAGAGTCGACTGATTTTAGCAGAAAAGCAGAAGCTTTTCTAGGACGACCAGTAAGATCTGTTTCTGAAGCCGCACTGGAAGGGGCTGCGCCAGAACTTTCAGAATCGCTTTCCTGTATCGAACTAGATGGTGGGAGAGGTAGCTGAGCACGAATCACATATTCACGAATATTTCTGGTTTGATCCTCTTCAATCAGGTAATTGACGATGTTAGAATCGGGAAGCGGCCTATTTTGAAGAACTTCTACCCTAGTTTCGAAACGGCACAAGGAGGATAATAGACCGAGCAAGTCGTTTGGGGAGTGATTTTCGAGCTTTGAGCTGATGTTGAAGCCTTTTGTCGTGCCATCAACCACATTCCATGCAGAGATCAGCCAGTTTAATACTCTTTCTTCGTATTCCAATCGGAACAAATGAAGATTTTTGCAAGCCAGGTCCAGGCAGTCTGAGATAAATCGACATATAGTGTCATAAGGAAAGGACGGGCCTTGCAGTTCGATGTCTTTCAAAAAGGCCCCGATCTTCTCTAGAAGAACGGACTCAGGCAATTGCCGGTGACGGACTATAGAATATGCGGCATGACCTGCCGCTCGACAAATGAGAGGGATGTTGATCCGTCGGGTTATATAGTTCCAGACCTGTTCCCAGGATTGCACAAGATCTAATCTCCCCTGACTTTGACAGACATTATCCAACGATGGGATTCTTCCTCGATATGTTCTATTTGAACGAGGAGAAGAAAGATGAGAATCCTCTTGTAGACCTGCTCCTTTTGTGAAATGAGCTACAGAAGCGAGGCATACGAGCGTCCAAGATTGAACTCCTGTATCTTCTGCACCGAGTACAAGAATTAGGGTTTTGAGGATTTCGTCCTGCTCTTGAATAGCTTCTTTCGGATGTCGATCGATAAAGAAAAGCAAGACTTGAAGATAGAATATTCGAACCGAAGGCAAGGTTGCATCTCGGATAGTCTCCAAAAGAGAAAGAAGAGGGACCTTCTCCGTCTTTTGACGTTTTACTCGGGCACTACCTGAGGGACTCAGAAGTGTAGGAATAGAAGAGCCATTTGTCGAACCTCTAATCTACATCCATGTACAAGTAGAAAAAGGGAGAATTCAGTAAATCAAAGTGGACTCGAAGCAGGATCTGAAGATGAACAAAACACTAACAGCTGATATCGTGTCCGCATGAAGTTCAAGAGTCGCCCAAGTCATGGCCTGAACGGAGCTGAAACTATGCCCATACTGGAATAAGGTCGAGTTTAATGCAGAGAATCAATAACCGCAAACAACATACGAAGCAGAGGCCCAACTTGAGTAAGACCAAAACACTTACAGAAAAGCTCCCAGCAACACACGCGCTCCGCTTACTTTCTTTCACAAATTCCAGTCTCAAGCTGTCCAACACCAATAAATCGTTCCCCCATCTGCTTTTCGCCTCGTGCTCTAACACTTCCAATAGGGCCTCCAAAATGTCTCTCTCTGATATCCGTTCTTCTGACTCATTTCGATAATCCTCCCAAGAAATGTCGTTTCCATATCTGTCCTGTATCTTCGAAACAAACGGGAACATAAATTTCCAACCGATCAAGATTTGCTCCTTGAGCTCCTTGTTTCTTGTGTTAGCCCAGAGCTTGATTAAGATCGGAAACGCTCGGACAGTGAACAATTTCATGTTGCAGAGTTGATTGAGTTGAACAACGCCAAGGACTATATTGATTGACTTGAGGATATCAAGATGTGCAGTCGTTTCTGATGTGTATGTAAGAAGATACTGAAGAAGACCGTATAGAATTCCACAACCGACAAAGCTTGTTTCATTTGGGAGAGGCCGATCATCTTGGTCGTATCGCGGTTTTAGAGAAGATCCAAGAAGTGGGAGGGAGTGAGAAGGAACAAGAAGCGTATGAATAAGAGACGCCAGAGCAATCTTTTCCAAAGTGATCGTGCGCTTGACGGTCGACGTTGAATCCATGGGCCTGGTGCTTGGGAGTGATACAGATTGAGCTCGGTACTGAGTGTTCCCAAATGTCAGAGACGGGGTCTGAGAGGCAGCGCGAGAGGTTGGCATTTTTGATTGGATCCTTTTCCTTTTCCTCTCTGAGGCAGAAACAGCTTCATCTTCTCCATTCGAACGATCACTGCCATCTTCTCTTCCAGTACCTCTCTCCTGTTCTTTATCTCTACCTGCTTGCGCATGAGAAAACAGAGTTTGACCTCTCCCTTCAGATTCAGAGAAACTTTGAGAAGAGCTTTTCGATAGATCGAGTTCATCATCGAAGAGAGCTGAAAAACAAAACTTCATAAGACCCTCCCATTCTGTCGACTCAAATGCCTCTACGTGGTGTTTGTGTACGAACAGAAGCTGGAGAGCCTTTGTGTAGTCCAAGGCTATAGGGGGGAAAAGTGTTCCTTGGTAGACGAGGAAAGCACTCAAATGAGTGTATACGGAGCGAACAGTCTTTTTAGCAAGATGTGGAGAGGAAAACTGAACCAATTGGCGGAGAAGGGATGATATGTCGGTCAAACGACGCAGGGATATAGGAGGAGCTAATGAATATAGATATAACACGTATGGGTACGGTCGATAATTAGAACAGGATGATGAAATGGAATGCCATGGGGTGACTTACCACATTCTAATCCTCCTTTCTTAACACAGGCTTTCTTTTCTTCTCCCACACAGAAGAATATGGCTTTGAATAAGCTTGAGAATACTGCTTGCTGACCTTGGCCAGCTTCGAGTAGATCGTTTCGTCGCCGAACATCCAACAGAAGCTCACGAAGAGAGATCACACCTTGCTCCCGAGTTTTGACTTTCTCTGAGCAAAGATTAGCAAGCACATCCTCTAGTTGAGTTTCGAAATCAAGAGGCATGGTTGATCTCTCTATCGTCTATCAACTCAGATATCTGGGATTTAAATGTTCAGAGACGGATACATGCTATCATAGTCAGACTCAAATCAGTCAATCTTGGCTTGAACTGTTTTGCCAAATAATACAAAACATTTCGAACAAATCATATTTGAAAGTTCTCACTGATTTACAGGACTGATGATGTACAGTTCTCTTTGGCTGATGATCAAACTCCTGATCGAGACCAAAGACAAGAGATATTCGAGGGATGGGTATATGTGGTATGGCCTTTTAAAAGTTGAAGATTAAACACAGAAACAGTCGACTCGCACTAACGCCTGAGTCGTTCTCACAAGATGTCAGTTCAGCACCTTTTTATTAAAGGACTATCTTTTGTAAATCTGTTGCTCTCTAAGATAGCCTGAGATGTTGATCGAGCCAGCTGGAGGTAATGAGTTCCAGGTTAGCTAGGTGGCTGATGGAGGTGCAAGATGAGCCCTCACGTGTGTGGCGTTTCTAAAGCTATGAGTCTCAAGTTTCTGCTCTTTGTTCATCCAAGCCCTTCAAATATAACACGATTCTTGAACACCAACATCCACTCCTAAACACATTTCTGTATAGATTCTTCTCATCAAAGGACAACGATATGGGAAGATTAAGAAGATCAAGGCGAGTAGTTTTTTGTTTGGTTCATATGTTTGGTTTTCAGAGAGTTTCTAGATTTGATTGGTATGATTGAGAAAATTTACTAACCTTTCCTATCACTTCTGTCTCACCTATCGAATTCTCACCACAGAACTCACAAAGGTCTGTTCAATTTCTGTGACACTTTGGGTTTCGATGCTTGGTTTCTTGATCCCGTCTGAACATGGATTCTCAATGTGTATATTCTTCTCTACACAGCCCAGCGTGATGTACACCGAGCCGCTGTTAGTATCTCTACTTTGACTCGTTCTTATTTCTCTTTCGTTGTCATTACTCATACATGTTTCACGCTTTCCTTACTCATAGCGAACCCGAGCTCGAACGAGAGATCTTGATCTGATTCAGAAGCATGACCTTGACCCCATGAACCGAAAGAAGCTTGAGGCTCAGGAGCTTGATGAGGATAAGCCCGGATTGGGACAGCATGTAAGATTGACTAAACCGTTTTCCTTTTGTCATCAAGAACGTTTCATCGTTAACCATGCGTTGTTGCCTGGCACTACAGTACTGTGTTGAGTGTGCTCGGTTCGTATTTATTAAGTTTCTTACTATTCTCCTGCTCATCACGTGAGCTAACAAATTCTTCTTGGACCTGAAGTTATATGGAAACGGATGCTGCTCTCAAGACCCACTGGACAACGAAGCTCCACAAGTCAGTCTCCTCTCGTTCTGCCTTTTCAAGCTATTCTTCGTTTACGCAGGCTAGATCATCTCTGATATGCCTGTATCTGTTTCCGATGTGAAACCTTCATCTCATGGTTTCTATCTAACTAGGCGTCGATGTAAAACCCTTTTGGAACCGGCTCACACCCCGGAGGAGTCCGCACGAGCTGCTGGCCTTCAAGCTCCTGATAACAGGCAACGAGGAACTGAAGAGATCAAGCGTTTCACCCCCGCTGCCTCTGCTCCCGCTGTTGAAGAAGGCATGGCCGTCGAATCCTCTGCTTGATTTGGCTTTCTTTAAAACAGATTCACAAGTTTCTTGATCTCGGGTTTTCTCACTTGCTCTGTTGTTGCTGTCGTTCTCGTTCTCGTTGTCTTTTTTTTTTTCATCTTGACTCTCGCTTTTTCAAACCGAGTGGTTTCATTTGCGATCCTTTGTCATCGTATTGTACTTGTACTTGCTTCCATACTTTTCTTATCGGGTATCATTCCCAGAATAATGTTCAACTGCACTTGTCTAGATAAGGATAAATAGACCGAAATTGAACATGTTGTGTGGAGAAGCTGAGTGGATCTTGTTGTTAGGCAGGAATGTTGTCATCATTGCATCCGCAATGTTAACAAAGGAAGAAAGAAAAAAGAAGAAAAAATAACAATGACGATAACATCGAGTAGTGCTTCCTGTGTTCACCCTCCTGAAGGGGAAAAAATTACCTATCTATCATAACCATCATCTTTCAAGATCACTCATATAGTTAGATCACAAATTTCATCTTTGAAAGAAAGAACATGTCCCACCTTGCGCCCTCCAGTCCTCCGCTTGCGCACCGAGATCGAACTGGCAACTCTATCAGTATTCTCAACGGTAACTCTCCCATCATTTATCCAGATGATGCACATAATCATCATATAGGGAATAATCAGTCTTCTTCTCCAAGCTCCAGTCGCAGCGGAAGTTCTTCCCAATCTAATTCTGACTCAGAGTCTGAGGAAGAGGAAGAGTCTGATATGTTGCCTTACCGTCCGGCTCCATCCTCTTCGCAATCGATGACCGCACCTGCACCGGAGTCATTGTCGTCAACGATGATGGCAGCGAACCTTCAACCATCAGATGGATCGATACACCCTGAAAGTCCAACATCTGACAGGTCTTTCAGACAATCTTCTTCTCCGCCAACGTTTCGATTGCCTTCGTATTCAAAGCCGTATGACCCAATCATCAAGAATTACGGAAGAGGAGGGGGAAGAGCTGTGGATCTACCTCTACGAAAGTCAGAGTACGATTACGCGCTGAAGAATCCGGGAGACGGAAGTAAAAACATTCTGAGAGGCTGGGTTAGACAGTCAGAGGAGGACAGAACAGGCGATGTGTCCAGAAAGAGGAGTTCAGGGGAGGAGCAAGGAGATAGGAGTGAAGCCAAGAGAGGGAAATTGACGGAGAGGAACGGTGATGTAGCTGTTGTTGCATCGCACTGTGCGTTTTTTTGTCTCCATTTTTACAATTTACCTCTCAAATTCTATTGACTAAACTTTGCTTTCATACCCTTCTGTTACCTCAATTTTCAGATAATCATCGGCCGGAGGTCGGTCGTGAGAACCGCAAGTACTCTCCGATCTTTGGACTGAAAGCCTTCAACAACTGGATTAAATCCGTTTTGATTGCCAAGTTCGCTCGGCGCGCCCTTCCTGGTGCAGGAGGTATACCCAGAAATGCGCGACCTCGAGGTCGAGTGTTGGATCTTGGATGTGGTAAAGGAGGAGATCTACTCAAGTGGAATTCTGCCAGAATTGAATTGTACATTGGGTTTGGTGTGTTCCATCGTATTACTCTGCTTCAGATCATGTATAGAACTCTCATGCATCTGTCTGGCTAATATGCTTCTGTGATCTTCTTCAACGAATGGAATAATTTTTTTCGATCTAGATATTGCTGAAGTCTCCGTTCAACAAGCTGCTACCCGTGCTCGAGATATCCGGACGAGAAACTTCAACTATGATTTCCATGCCCTCGATTGTTTTACTGTAAGTTGTGCTCAGATCTTACCGTCTTTTATTCAATGATACATCTCATGACACGTTTTGCCTTTTTCGATTCCGTTTACAGGTTCCGATAACTGATGTGATTAGTGTCAGACTACCTTTCGACTTAGTGACAATGCAGTTCTGTGTTCACTATGCGTTCGAGACCGAGCAGAAGACAAGGATGATGTTAAGAAATGTGACAAAAAATATGAAGTCAGGAGGCATTTTCATGGGTACGGTGCCGAACGCTGAAAAACTTGTGTAAGTAGCAGCTTGCTTGTTCTCTTCTCTTCTCTTCTCTATTTTTGATGAATTAGCCATGAACTTATTTTGATGCATTGATTTGGGGAGAGTTTAGTGAGCAGTTACAGAGCATCCCTGAAGATACTGAGGCTTTGTCTTTTGGAAACGACGTCTACTCTGTAGAGTTTGAATCTCGGGAAGGTATGATTGACGTTCCTTCCACAGACACAGATGATCAAGTGGTTGAGTTCTTCTTTTCTTTTTCTCCTTGTTTCTGTAGAATTCCCTATCTACGGTCACAGATATTCATTCTTCCTGCAAGATGCAGTGGAAGATGTCCCAGAGTATCTGGTTCATTGGGATAATTTTGAGCAGTCCGTAATTTCATCGTTGTATCTGATTACTCCTCACATGGTCTTTCCCGGCCCGACTAAATGAAAGCTTTTTATTTTGTCTCAATTCCAGACTTGCTTTGGAGTACGGTCTAAAATTAGTCTATAGAAAGGAGTTTTACGAGTACGTTTCTTAAGAGCATGTGTGTCTATTCGGAGGTGTTGAAAACAAGTCATCTGAAAATTGAACTGAGTGGTTCATATTCTATTCTATTTTAAATACGTATTTTTCCTTTTACTTTGTTCTAGAGTTTTTGACGAAGAAAAAGACGTACCAGAGTTTACAGATCTCTTGACCAGGATGAAGGTCGTTGATTCGAACGGCGAATCAGCAATGACGGAAGATCAATGGGAAGCCGCTAGTAAGTCTCTGTATTCTGCTTTCTCTACTTGATTTATCTGAATTCCATTTTGTTGATCGATCCTCGTTTCTTTCGATCGTTATCTTTGATCTCCAGACTTATATCTTGCATTCGCATTCGAGAAGATATGAAAAGTTCACTCCATGCACTTTACATGTTCATTTATTAGAGAGAAAGAGAATGCATCCAATTCTCCCTTCCTTGGCAGGGAAATTCATGTACGAACAAACACATATATCTATAAGAGATTCTAAAACCTAGAAAACTTGTGGTCCATCTTGAGCTAACTCAACTGATACATCACCCATAAGCTTTCCGTCTTCATCTTCGTCATCCTGCTTGCTGACCACATCACCTTGAACCCACATCGGTCCTCGATCGTCCAAGAATGGTTTAGGTTGTCTTCCACTGACTACTTTACATTGGTCGACTACGTACTGAAGCGTCCCTTCAAGGAAAGTCTCGCAAGCAATGATGGTATTGCTGAGAACTTTGAGGGGTGAGCAAGTCAACCCTGTCTTGCGGTTGACTAAACAAGTTAAAAGACGGGTTTAGTGGTTCAGGTTCAACATATCAAAGACAGATAAAAGAAAACGAGGGGACCGACTTAGACCAGGGAGAATCAGCTATTACAGAAGAAGGTTGAGGAAGAGGTTAGAAGACGGGTCGAGAAAAAAAAATCGAGGGAAAACTCTGCTTCTTACAAAGACGTCACTAAATGAGGGATGGGTGGATCCAGCTATGTCACCCGCAGCGTAAGTAGATAAACGGCAGTAAAACCGATTAACAAACACTGTTTCCCAAAGCCTAGAAATAGAGGAGGTGCAGCTCACGAATGGAGAATACGGTGCTTCCTCCTTTGAACGTAGGGACTGCATCTAATAATCTTTCGAAATCATCTGAATCTGTGAATTCCTCAGAGTTGACAGATAGAACTGGACAATGTATAACTCCTCTCCAGGGATCGAGACGTTGCATGGCAGGATCGGTGGCTATGATTGCTCGGGGTTTGAATCGAGGATCGGCGCCAGCAGAGATCTGTGAAAGTAGACAAACGATATACCATGAGTGTTGTGCCTGAATAGACTTCGAGAATGCCAATCAAGAGACTCACCATAGCGGTGCCTCCCAAAGAATGTCCAGCAAGAATAACCCTGTCGGTATCCAAACTTCCCTCCCAATCCTTACCTCGGAAGTCTTCCATGATCCCACCGTGGTTATCTCTGATTTTGACCGAACCATTGATCAGCTTAAGTGTTTCGATTACGCCGTCGATCTCGGCGAGTCGCATGCTGACTTGATCGTGTCGTAGTCGAGTATCATCGATCGGCTGATCTTTCAGCTCTGGCCAGCTACAAGAAGAGAAGAGTATCAGAACTCGGTCAGGCCCAACATGAGGGCAGGGAAGAAAAATATGCGTCTGACTTGATGTCTGTATAATGCATGAATTCCATCTCTTTGGTACTTCCATCCGCTGTTGTTTTTTTTGTTGTTTTTCAGTTCACACTCAAGACAAGAATGAGATGCTATGAGATACCAACAAAGCCGAAAATCTCGAAAGCGTTACATACGGAAGGTGACAACGCTCCAGGGCGAACTCCCATCACGGTGTTCTACTGCAGCGACGACGTATCCTCGAGATGCCATTTCACCACAGAATGCAGAATACATCAATCTGCTACATCCGACGCCATGGGAGAACACAATGACGGGCCAGGGTTGACCTTCTGGTGCTCTGATTAGTGAAGCGTTTTTAAATGCTGGAAACGTGGTTCCTCGGACGGCGATACCCGCAAAAAACCCTGTTGAGTATACGAGACAAGATAAAATCAACGATACTTGATGAGCCTAGGACAAAGCACACATGAACAAAGAGGTTGCGCACGAGCTACTGAGTTATAGAACCAGTTGGTGATATGTGCCATACGTAAGAACCCCGCGACTGTCTGAGCTAACCTGGTGAGTTTTAAAAATAGAGTGTTCAAAAAAGGATTACATAGTACCCAAAAATAACAAGAAAGGAAGGGATTGCTGACTTTGGGAACCACATTACTTTTGAAGCCTGATCATGCTCAGGTTCGCATGGATAGAACAATGTGTAGAGGACAGTATCAAGCTCGAATCCTACACGTGTGCCTTTGACTGGATCGGCTAGAGCAAAGGATCCAATGAGCATGGTTTCGACTGGGAATTCTACGTCTCTGGCACCGACAGAGTACGATCCACTATAAGAAGGTAGAGTCCTAGTAAGCAGAGCGCCACAAGGATTGTGAGCTCGAATCGCTTTGACGTCGGATTGATGCGGGACAAGATTTGTAGTCATGACTTGGTCTCAATGTAAACGTTTTGATGGTCCTGTTCGATCAAGAAAATAAAACGAAGAGATCAAAAAGGATGGCGTGGACAAGAAAAAAGAAGGTTGGAACATGAACATAGCAAGATCACTTGGGCGGCTAGTAACCAGTATGACGTCGACAAAAATTCCATCACGTGACTCCTCAGGGCCGGTTGCGTCCAAATCACGTGATGGTTAAGTAATTTTCGTGGTTGAGCATTTGGGATCCGTCTGTTCCTCTTGACTTCCTGTTCCCCACTCGGTCTCTCTTTCCAATTGTATCGTGTCCGGCTCATTAGTTTGATGTCATTTGACGCCGGTGCTCACCTCAAGAAGCAGGGTTGGAAAGGGAAGGGTGAAGGTACGTAGGAAAGAAAAGAAGAAAAAAAAAATTGGGGGGGAAAAAATAAAGAAAATTTAGACATCCTTTTCGATTGATTTTGACCAACTTGTTATTTTATTTTATAAATCCAGCCTTCAAACAAGGCCACCTGTCTCGCCCACTTCCTGTCAAGGTCAAAAATAACTTGGGAGGAGTTGGAAAGGACCGGATCGAAGATTTCCCGTTCTGGGACCATGTATTTGCTGCCGCTGCTTCATCTATCATCATCCCATCTCCTTCGTCGTCCGGATCTTCTGAGTCTGGGTCGCCCGCTCCGGAGGAGAAACCCAGTATCGATCTCGGTCCTCAGATGATTCACCGGACGTTAACTGGAATTATCTCTCCGTACGCTCCGACACATCATTCTTCCGACTTGGCCACTGTCCCTCCTGCTACTCCGACCGAACCCTCGTCGGCGCTCAATTTGAATCACTTTGCTTACGCCAAACGGGTCCTTGCCAAGCGTGAACTCTATGAACGGTTCTATAAAGGTCGAACCATCGCTACTACTGTGGAGGAAGAAAAGGTCCCAGTCATTGTGACCCCTCCGCCCACTTCGTTGACGGTCATCGCACCGGCGGAGCCATTGCCGGTCTCGTTATCATCCAAGAAACGGAAGGCTAGCAAAGAAGTCGAGAGTGAGGCAGAGCGTAGGCTTAGGAAAGATGCCGAGCGATTGAAGAAGCACATAAAGAAGGTGAAAAAAGAGGAGAAGAAAGAGAAGAAGGCGAAAAAGGAGTCAAAGAAAGCAAAGAGGGCCGCTGTTGTTACCTAAATTGGACGCCTATACCAACAGTAAATTGAGTAAGTCTCGCTACCTTGTCATGCCATGTATAGTGTATCACAGCTTGTTTCTAACTAGTCCTCTTATTCTTGTGAAACCTAGCTTTACCCGATCAACCCGCTGGTTTGCTCAATCACCTCAACGATCCAATGGAGATGGCTATATTTGGTTCTTTCCAAACATTCATGTGAGTTTGATCTTTGGTTTCAAGTCCCCTTATCATTTCGACTTCACTTGACGAGAGGAACAGTGGCGGGAAAGTGAAACAACTTTCTCGGGAGGGGGGGAAAAGAAAAAGGATTAAAATGATGAACATATCAACTCAGCTCACTACGATCGCTCCTAGGAAAAGCGAAGTGAAATTATTTTTCGATTACCATTTGTGTATCTGATTCCTTAGTCTTTTCCCTTTCGACCTAGAGTTGAAAGGAGGTCTCCTCTCCTGTGCCCCCTTGTCTTTTCTTATTTGTCACGGTTTTGTCTCGCATCAAAACTCAAGGTACTGATTTCCCATGGTTTGATTTGGTAATGATCCCTAGTTGTTAATGGAAAGGGCCTCTTACCTTCTAGAAGGCCATGCTCAGGTCGTCCTTGTCGACTTGACAGGTTAGTGTTGTTCCTTCCGTTATACTCCTATCTTTTTCCAACATTGTCTCGGCTTTCCATACCTTCCTCATCGAAGAGAAACAAAATGATGAACGTATCAACTCAGCTCACTACGAAGCTCCTAGGAAAAGCTTGTGAATTCCACTTGATTACCATATATGTATCTGATTATTCCCAACGACCCTCCCAATTTTTCCCATCATCATCTGGACGACTTTTCGGTCGTGATTCTCTTTCAAACGTGGAGAACTGAAAACTGACTACGATCTTGTTGTCTGTGACTTTCCTTGATTCGTACACTCAGGACCGAAGTCCCGAATAAGATCGAGTAAGAATGGGACAAACGAGAGAACGACCAGAATCTTCACACCAGTTCAATCTGATCGATCGTTTGCATATCTGGTCCGTCTACGAACTTGATCCATCGACCGTCCCTCTTCCTGTTGTTTCTTGGAAGACTTCAAGAATGGGGGAGCAATGGAGTTGGTAGAACATGTATTTTCTTGAGGACAACAAGTCCGGATGCAAATGTGATGAAATATGACTCGAGACTTGAAGACAACCCAGAAAGGAGAACGAATGGAAGGGCAAAACGGTTGCTTTTTTTTCATTTTCAGATTTGTAATTAAAATAAAATAAAAAGTGATCCGACTTGAAAAGAAGGACAAATTAAGAGGAAAGGATGATCGGCCTAATGAAACAACTGATAATCTCCCTCTCCATATAGAGGAAGAAGAGGAATGGAGGCAAAAAGAGAAGAGGCCCGAAGGCTATGCTCGACTAAACTAGGCAAAGAGAGCGCCAAAGAGGGTACCAAAGAGAGTGACAATCCAGGCGGTGTATAATCTACCTGGTCCTTCCTCCTTGTAAATCGTCATAACTGCGTCCTGTCAGAGAAACCCCGTTTTTTGTCAGCCGGCTTTGTCCAAGATGAATGGAAGGATAGAGAGAAAAAAAAAGAGACAAGCGCAAGGAGAGAAAAGGGATAAAGAAAGAAGGACAAACGATTAACCCGTTGTAGGGTTCTTCTTCTCCTCGGAGGGTGATGACGTCCTCATCTTTGGCGGCATAAGTCGAGGGAATCTCTCCTGTGGATTGTTCACCCTCGGCATTTTGTCGTTGAACCGATAATCTACAGGCAATTACTTCAAGTGGGCACCTTGAAGTTGTGTGTGTGTGTGTGTGTGTGTGTGTGAATTTGTTTTGAAGAAAAGAATGTTGAACGATACATCGGGTCAGAATGAACGGGAAAAAGAGAAGAGACAGGAGGGAATGCATAAAGTCACATACAGAATCAAGACGGAAAGAGCCTGAAAGATCAAAAAGACAAAGAGTCTGCTGGTTCTGATAGTAGCAAACGGACCATCTCTGGAAGAAGAAGGATCTTTGAAGATCCCCTTGGCGAGTTCTGGAACGACAAGGGATCGAACGGCTTTGGAAATCACGCTCAGATAGAGTATTTCAATGGCGGTAGCTGCTAGGAGACTGGGAGGAAGGACATGCAACGGACGCGTCAAGGCGAGAAAAAGAGCAGAGAAGAAAGAGAATAAAAACCTACCCGGGAGTGAAGAAAATGATCCAAGGCTTGGATCGTTCATAAGGAGTCAAGATAATTTTTGCCGCTTTCCTAGGAGACCAAGGGAGTAGATGAGGAGTGACAATTGATCTAGGGAGCTCACAAGCAAAATTAGAGGTTCCGGCTAGTTGATTGAACGGTAGAGGCGGGAAGAGAGAAGAGGCTTACCGGTTGATGAGTACCGTCATTGGGAGTCCGACCAGAGTGAGCGCGATTCCGAATAGAGTCACTCTGTAAAGTTTGCGTTTGTCGACTGAATAAGCAGAAGAACGAACGAGAGAAAGAATACGGAAGAAATAAAAAAATGAATGAATTCTTACTTGACCCCTCCAGCCTCGGGGACTTGATAGGTTCCTCTTGGAGACACAGTGCTCGCTCCCTCGACGAACGCGACCGAGAAGATCGAGATGATGACTGAATGCGACACAAATGGCAAAAAACCTTGAGGAATGCCATAAGAAGGATCAGAGATGAAACACGGCGCGGAAGATCAAACAAATCAAACAAATCAAACAGATCAGCTGGCCGAATGAAGCAGTAAGTCAGATCATAAAGAAGGGAGATTCGCGTTTACCTTTGTAAAGACCTTTCCAGCCCTCTAGACGTTTAACTCGGGATATCATGCCCCAAACTTTTCTGACAGCCGGGCCTACTCTAGGATCTCCTCCTTCGGACTCTACTTCAGATAGAGCAAGACCTCTGAGCGTGTTTATAAGTTTGTGGTTCGACGGGAGCACAATCATGGTCAGCTCAAAAGAAGTAAAGATGAAAGATGATGGAAAAGGTAGCTTGCCTAGGGGCATAGTTTGCACGTAATCTCTGAGAAGTTTGAGGAATTTTCGAAACGGTTAACTTCAAGACTGATTTCAAGAAAGTTTCTAGCGAAGACTAGATCGGACTTGAACTGACTATGATTGATCCTTGGATGGGCTAAAGATGAAAAGGACAAACGATGAAAAGATGAAAGGATGAAAAGAGGTGGTTAGAAACTCTACTGGTATGGAGATGGCCGAACGATCGGCACCGACCGACTTACCACAATGAACACCGAGACCAGTGAGAACGAGAGGCACATGAAAAGAATCGCTAGAACTATCTCTAACATTGTGTGCGAATGAAGTGAGATGTATGCAGATGGGTAGTTGTGAACGATAGAACTCTACAGGTTGAGTGTCTGGATGAGTGAGTGTAAAGGGAAGAGGAATGGTCTGATCCGGACAATGACGACCACATCAATCGAGCTGTGCACGCAAGTACGAGGCTATGGTGATGGCTGATAGATGAATTACTAGATGAATTTGTATATGGTATATAGGCTAAAGGTCACGTGATTTTCAATAGCGTCCGGACCCTAGACCGTAGACAGTGGACGATAGATGAATATGCGAATAATATTTGAATGGGTTGAATAAGCCATCGAGATAAGTTCAAATAAGTTCAAATAAATTAAAATAATCAAAAATAGACAAAATAAAATAAAATAAAATAAAATAAAATAAAAGGTAATTAATTCAAATAAACTCAGCCGCACCCACGGATCATATATCTCATCGAAAATGACAATAGAAAGAGTACAAAAGCTTTTGTGTGGCTTTTCTGTGTGGCGTTTTTTTTTCTTTTTTCTTTTTTTTTTCCTTATTCTCAAATCCATGGCGTCAGTCCTCGAGTGGATCAGCACAGCTATCCGCCCTCGAGAAAGCTTCTAGTCCTTTTTGCGAAACGTATGCGTCATTGACCCCTTGCTCTCTCTCTCTTTTGTGCCTATGGCTTTGTACCTTGTACCTTGTACCTTGTACCTTGTACCTTGTGCCTTGTGCCTTGTGCCTTGTGCCCTATGGCCCTGCGCGTGTTCCTTTCTTTTTCTTTTTCTTTCTCTTTTTTTTTTCTATTTCGTTCTCTTTCTCTCGCCTGTTGACGCGCATCCTTTCTTTTCTCCTCCTTCTTATCATTCTTTTGCTTTCATCCTTCTTTGATTTCTTTCTTTCTTTCTTTCTTCACCTTCCTTTTCGTTTTTTTTTTCTTCTTTCGTTTCCTCTTCTCTCCTATTTTTCTTCTTCACCTTCTGCTTCTCCTTATCTCTTCATCCCCTCTCTGCTTCTGCTTCTCTTCCTCCTACTTGCGCGTGCTTGCTCCTCCGACACAAGCATACACACAAACAAGACAGAGGCTCTGGACGTATTGTCGTTCCTGGTCGGCATCTGTTTCCAACTGCCTTTCCGTCAACTCTCTTCTGTCAGTGGGGCTTCCTTGTCAGACATCTTTTTAGGTCTTCAGTTCTCTCCCATCTCGGTTGGTTTCCACGCATACAGTCAAGTCGGATCTCGGGATTCAGCGTTCCTCGGCTTTCTTTTTGTCCTCGATTCCACCCCTCCGGTTCTTCTTTGAATCGGCCCCCCGACTTTGAGCAAGATAAGGTTAGTAACCTTTTTTTCCTTCCTGGGTGGACTTTCAGCCAAGTCTATCAGTAGCGACCTGTTTAACCTGTTTAACCTGTTTTCTTTTCTTTCGTTTTATCATTCTTGGAACGTTCGATAGATACCCAGGTTAACGGCGTGTCGTCCAATATCGCCTCTGTCATCATCCGAAACAGCTCTTTAATCACTCCGTGTCCGTCATACTCTCTAGATACAGTTTGAAGGATGCCACATCCACACCACAGTCGTTTCTCGCCCATCCGTCCCAGGTTCTCGTCCACACCGGGACCTTCTGTAACCACATCGACCGTCTCTTCGTTCGTAGCAACCTCGGCCAGCCCGTCCGACCATCATCACCTTGGCTTTTTATCCCACCGGGCATCGTCCGCTCAACTTGCAGAAAGTTCGCCGTTTAAACGCCATCCGCCAAGTATTTCGTTCGCCCAGCCAACCGCATCCGGTTACCCAGGCGCTAACCTCGACCTCCAGTTCTTTTCATCTTCTTCGTCTCCCTCCTCCAATGCTGTCGCTCTCGATATGAATACCCCAATGGCCAACAACGAGGCTGTGATGAAGTTATCTTTCTCCAGTTCCGACGCGGACAATTTGGATATGATTCGACCGAACGTCCCTTGTGAGATCCCTCAGACCAGCATCTCTGGCCTGACCCCGACCCTCACGCCTTCGGCCGGATCCGCTCTATTCTCCCCGTTCGATCCATTTGCACCGGCCTGGAACTCGGAAGATCGGACCCCTGGTGGGTACACCCAGTCTAGAAGACACTCGGTTGCTTCCACCTCGTCTTCCTTTTCCTCTGCCGGACCGTACGCTCCAGACGAACTTGACGTGGACAACTATAGCCCGGATGAATTGATGAATGACGTCACAGAGTACTATTTTTCGTCTGACCCCAAGTTTGACAAAGAGTATCCATCCGAACCAGAGCAACCATCGGATGACGCTCTCTTTTCCGAGCCGGGTTCGAAAGCACCAACAGGCGATTATGCGGAACAACTCTGGGCACACACCATGCAGATGCTCGAAAAGATCCCTGGTGGCACCTATGCAGCAAATACCGCGACCGCTAGGCGCAACAAGCACCCAAGATCCAGGATGGAAAGCTCCTCCAGCATTGCGGAGAGTAGCCCGATCGAACAAATGGCCGTTAGTCCGCGCAGAGGGAGTACCGCCAGAAGCGCTGCCTTTAGGGACATCGGTATCTGTGAACTCTAAAAGACTGAGTACTTGATATCGGACGGCCTATAGCAGATCTCTTCCAGAAACGTACACTAGTTGGCGCGTCTCTCTCCATTTCTTCTTTCTTCCTTTGATATTCTTTAGTAAACACAACATACCGTTCTACAATATCGGGATCACCTCGCTATTCTTTTTCCCTTATGTTGTGAACGTATCTCTTTCTCTCCTTTCTATCTTTACTTCATCTCTCGGCCACATCTTTGTTGTAGTTCTATCAATCTCTCGGCCTTCTTCCTCGTACTTATCTATATCTCTCTTTTTCATTCATATAATTTAAATCCTTACTGTATCAATCATCAAAAAGCTTCTCTTTCCATCCCTCTTAGTCCTTATACCTTCCAGAAGACTTCTCTATACATCTGCCTTGTCTTATTTCTATCTCTATCTCTCTCTCTCTCTCTCTCTCTCTCTCTCTCTCTCTCTCTCTCTCTCTCTCTCTCTCTCTCTCTCTTTCTCTTCTGATTCTCTTTTACCGTCGCGTTACGCTTTGGTATCACTTTCAAGCCGTTGTTTCTCATCACCCTCTCTTATCCTCCGTGCAAAACGCTAATGTCCTTCTGTGACCTGCCTACGTTCTGCTTTCTCTCAGCCTGTTGTTTCAATTTGCCCAAATATCCCGTCTGTCTACTGGTTAGATGCACTTCTTGTCCAGTCTCTCTCTCTATCTCTTCATTCTTCTTTCTTCCAACCTTTTTTTTTTTGCGTCCTTGTTATACATATATACACCCATAACTATGTATGCGCGACCAACCATATATATGTTTACATGTCTTGAACAGATCAAACCGATAAGAGTAGGACCTGGAGACGGACATGACACATCCCTCAAAACGAACTGGCCGCTAGGTTTTCCTCAACCTGAGCTTTCTTCCCAAACCCATCGCGACCCAGGCCGCCCAAAAGACGCCGAGACCGGTTCCGAGGACGACAGCTTTGACCCATCGGCCGAGAACGGTCTTCTGGAACGTCTCTCTCCGAAGGGCTTCCGCGTACGGAACGTCCGGTCTGAAGGTCACCATGGAGTACAACGTCGTCCATCGGTCGACTTTCCGTGTCGGAAAAGGCTCGCCAGACGAATCACAGAGTGCCGATAGAGAAGAGGCAGTCGGCGGTGGGGTGGGGAACAGAGTCGTCAGGATGTAGTCAAACTTTCGACGGACATGGTGCAGAGGTGTCAACACATGAGAACGCATTTCGTCGCTATAGATAGGAAGGAAAAAAAAAAAAGAAGAAGAAGAAAACGTGAAAAAGACAAAGACAGAGAAAGCAAACAAGGATAGAAGGGCTTCAGTAAACTTGTACGTTGTGGAAAACACACGCAAGACAAGAAATCAACGACAAACTAGTTATCCATTGCCAGTTTCAGGATCGCGTCCAGATCAGCTTTCCGACCGATCGAGTATTCTTCCAGACATTTTTTGACGTCAACCTCGGTTCCTGTTTGGCCAGTAATCCCATGGGATTGCAGAACGAGGTCGAGAACTCTGATATCTTCGAGTCCCGCGTTGAGTCCTTGGCCGTAGAATGGGACTGGAGGGAGCGAAGGATGAATGAAGGTCCATAGGGTGAATAGGTGTCTTCCGACACACACAAAAAGAAAACAGAATAGAAAAAAGAAAAACAAGACAAGACAAACCCATCGAATGACCGGCATCCCCAACCAGGACGGCTGACCCATCCTGGTAGCCGACCGGGTCGACTCTGATAGTCGTCAAACCACCTCTCCTAGCATTTTCGAAAGCATCCAATACTTGATCTTCACCCATCATCGATAAGATATCAACTGGATTCTCGATCGTTCGTGTTCCGAAATATTTTCGGAAGAACGCTTGGGCTTTAGCTCGACTATCCAGTGGGACGATCGATTGAATGGGCGCGTAAAGCGTCATTGTGAATGACTTGTCTTTGTTGGGTAGAGCGATCAACATGAATTCGTGCCTTGGCCAGATATGTAAATGTTCAGGACTGATCAAGTACGTGGATTCCTCCCCGGTCGCTTTGTTTGGCGGGCCAGGCGGAAGTCTCAGTTCGACCCATACATGTTGAATTTGATGTTGAGAATAAGAAGATCTGTCAAGTGAGTGTGCGCAGGTTAGCCAAGCACCAATACGAAAAAAGAAAAGAAAAGAAAAGAAAAAAAAAAACAGTCGGTCGTCGCTCATACACACTTCAGAGAGATAAGCGACTCACGGTTGAACCCTCATGATCTCACTTCGGACTTTACTCCAATTTCCATCTGCTCCGACCAACAGATCCCAGCCTTCTTCACTTCCGTCCTCCACCCAAGAACCGTGCTTGCCCTCCTGAAAGATCCGTCGTCGAGCCCAGTCGATCTTTGCTATCTTTCGGTTGAAGACGACGGTGATCGAAGGGTGACCACTCACTTTATCAAGAAGTGTCTGGGAAATGATCTGTCGGGAGATCGAGTTGATCGTAGATCCATGGTGAGGATCATATAACTGAGATTCCTGCCTGCAGGAGAAATAAGTAAAAGAAGAAGAAAATAAATAAATAAAAAACGTTCGCGACAACTTCAACCTATGAGTTTCTAGGGAAAAACAAGAAGATCCTAGAAGAGAGAAGATCGACTGACTTGTTCTTGAAGTCCCAAATCATTCGACCCTTCATAGGAAGAGCCAAAGAAAGCAACTCATCACCTGTAGAACGAAGGCGAAATTAAATTAGACATGAACAAACAGGCACCGACCGCGATAGGTAGAGCAAACAACATAGCAACCGCGAAGGTCTTACTGATCTCCGGCTCGATAGCATGAAGAGCAGATATTCCTCGGGCAGAAATCGCAAGATTGACTGATCGAACAGTTTCCTTCTCTGCCTCTGGAGATTTGGGATCTGGGTTGTAGTTTCATTGATCAGGAACGAAACGATATAATGAGGAAAACAAAGAAGTCTAGTTGAGAGACCACTACATGGCGGCTACACCGATCGATGTGCTTACCGGACCGTCCTTCCCAGATAATCACATCCCATCCCTTGTTGGCAAGAGAGAGTGCGCTAAGGCATCCCACAGGACCTGCTCCTACAACGATCGCTTTCTTCGTTGATGTGCTCATAGCATTCACACGTACTTGACTCTTGACTATTTTTGTGTATTTTTTTGTTTTATCGTCCTTGTCGGTGAAGGAATGACTGACGACTTGATGATTGATAGAAACAAGGATTATCAGAAAAACGTAATTGTTATCAATGAATTTCGTCTTCTTCCTTTCCTTCTTTCGACCATTCGATCCATTTCCAGCTCATCTGAACGAAACAACCCAGCGATGCAGCCTCCATCAACCTCTTCTTCAAATACTCTCGGTCCTTCTTCTTTGAAGCAAGAGATCCTGCCACAGCCATCTTCCTCCACGAGTTCTTCAAAGACAACTACTCCTGTTGCTTTGGGCTCGAGCCAAGTGGCGGGCGCGTTGCCGACCTCAACGTCCACTCTTGGCCAGGCTTCAAAGACAATGCCTACGGCCGAGACACCAAACCCTCAGCCCGGTCCATCAAGGAGAGAAGAAGAGCTCGCAAGAAAGGACAGGACATTGACAGAGTTCATGACGATGCTAGATGACTATGAGCCTTTGGTTCGTCCTCAAACTCAGATCTTCTCTCCATTCTCTTTGATGGATTAAGTGCGTTGGCATGTTGTGCTCATAATGTACCTTCTTCCTCTTCTTCTTTTCGTCTCTCTATTTATCTTTTTTTTTTCTTTTTCTATACACTCTGGAAACGGCGTGAAAAATAATAATGACAGATACCAGAGGAGATCACTCAGTACTTTCTTCAGAAAGCTGGGTTTGAATCCGCCGATCCACGTCTGTTCGTACAGGTTTCCATCCTATACCTTTCTTGGTTACTTCCTGTGTGTTTGACGTCCTTGTCATCCTCTCTTTCCTTGGTCCTTCTTGCACACATCCTTCTGGAATCGAAACTAGCACTCGACTGTTCTCTCTGACGACACAGAAACTTCTCTCCGATATCTCGACGGACGCGTACCACTATGCTCGGATCCGGACGAACGCCCAGCCAGGTGGTCGAGGTCGACCGGCCGGAGCCACTCAACAACAGAAAGTTTGTCGACCTCTTATCTTCAAGGAGATTAGCCAAACGTTAAATCGAAGTTATAGGCATGTATAAAAGCTTAGCTTATTGACTAAACGTCCCTACTTTCTGGTTTTTGGCTGCTGATATCAAAAACAGGACAAGAACCGGACGGTTCTCACGATGGATGATTTAAGCGCAAGTCTAGCCGAACGAGGCGTTCAGTCAGTCATCTCTCTTTTATTTTTCCCTTGGTCAAGAATCTTCTCAGTAGCGTTAAGTTGACAACACCATCTGGTTTTCTTTGGTCCTCTTGGTTCTTGGTATATCAGCCTTAAGAAACCAGAATACTTCCAGTAACAAAAGCTTATTCCGAACGCTGGTCGTTCGAGCCTTTCTCTTCCACTCTTCCTCTCTTGATCTACAAATTCTTAATTTCTCGTCAGTACCCCCATCAAAACCCCTCCTCTCCTCCCGGCTTAATTTTCCTACTCCTTTTCGATTGTCCCGATTCTCTTTGCATGGCAGCTACGCGGGCAAGTGTATGTATTCAAGCTAAAAATGAAAAATTAGAGAATATGGCGCTAGCTTCCTTCAGAATCTCAACCTTTGAAGTGGTCGATCTGAGACACTTGTCCTCTCGAGGGTAACATCTCGAATATTGGCATTGAAGCGGTTAAACGGAAACAAAAGACAGAGCGCACTAAGAAGCAAAGACGAAAGGTATCGTCTCAGGCTCGAGAGTTCATAGCTTATGATTTTTCATTGCAAGACTAGGATTCTTCGATTTTCTCTTCATTCTATATTTTGGTGATGAAAATTTCTTTTACTCTAGAGATGCGTAGTAAGCTGATCAGAGAGTTTACATGCAAAAAAAAAAAAAGAGAGAAGAGCGTGATCAGGACACAGGCCCGCGTGTTTCGCACAGATACAGAGAAAGAGAGAAAATATTGAACGGACCTTCGGCGAGATCGATACAATTCATGTTTGCTCCAAGCTTGTTAATCGTCTCGATGTATTCGTCGTTCTCCACACTGTCATGGACGATTCCTCCACCTAGTCAATGGGAAAGTCCACGGATACGTATCGATTGCGTTAGGTCGGAAGACACGACGAATGGGAACGAACGAAGAGAGTTAGAAAACGTACCAGCTTGAAGGTAAGCAACACCGTCCTTGAACGTCATCGTCCTGATAGCGATACACGTGTCCAGTCGATCTTTATCAAAGTCGAATCGGCCGACAGCTCCGGCATACACTCCTCTTCGTTCACCTTCGAGACCACCGACGAGCTCGATGGCTTTGATCTTGGGAGCACCAGAGACGGTTCCAGCTGGGAAGATTGATCGGAACGCATCGAATCTATATTTCAAAAGAAATCATACCATGAATGGACAAGACAACAGGGAAGCATCAGTCAACTACGTTCGTGCTTGACAAGCAGTAGATCAAGAGAGAACTGAACCAACCGAGTTTTATCCTTTCTGAGGGTTCCACTGATCTGACTAGTGATGTGGATGACGTGACTGAACTTTTCGAGTCGCATTAATTCGTCTACCTTGACGGTCTCTGGTTGGCAGACCCTGTTGACATCGTTTCGGGCGAGATCAACAAGCATGATGTGTTCGGCCTGGTCTTTGGTCGATGCCAAGAGTTCTTCTCCGAGAGCAGCATCCTCTGTTGTTATTTTCATTCATTTATTTTCCAATGTCAGAAGACAAAAACAAGAACAAGTTGACATATAAGAAAGTAAGATGCAGTAACCAAGAAAAGTCATGACGAACCTTCAGGCGTCTTTCCTCGCTTGACCGTACCCGCGATCGCATGGTTGTACACCTTTCTCTTTTCGACCTTGCAAAGCGTCTCAGGACTGGCGCCGACCAACTGGAGATCCCCAAAGTCGATATAGAACATATACGGACTCGGGTTCAGACCTCTCAGCTGCCTATACGCGTTAAAGGGATGAAGCGAAGTTGGTCGACTGATGCGTTGAGACGGAACGGCCTGGATGATATCTCCTTTGACGATGTGCTCCTTAAGCTTTGTCACAAACGATTCGTAACCGGCCTTGCCGACGTTAGAAGTACCCGTCTGGTTTGGAATAATCGCCGGTTGGACAGGGAGCGGGATGTGCTCCGCGATCGTCTTGGCGCGGAGCGCTTCGAGCTTGGAGACAGCCTCAGTGTAGGCCGTCGAGATCTGTGAAGCAGTCACTGCTGACGTGGAGGACTCGGCTGAAGGAGGGATATACACGTGGGAGACCAACTTGATGTTCTGGAACAAGTGGTCAAAGATGATGAGCGTGTCATGGAACATGAAAATTGATTCAGGAATATCGAACGGGGATTTAAGTGGTCGAGCCGTCTTGGGTTCGAAGTGGTGGATGCAATCGTAAGTGACCATCCCGATAGCTCCTCCTGTTTAAGGAGAGTTGCAGGAAATCCAGCACGATGATTTTAGTAAAGAGGGGGAAACCATCGTCAAAAGATGGTCCTAAATCGGAAAGACAAAAGGAGACGTACCGGTGAACGTAGGGATCTCAGGGATACCGATGTACTTGTAAGTGGATAGAGCTTTCTCTAGCTCGATGAGAGGGTCCCCCTTGATATCATACTCAGCTCCACTCCGGATCACCTTGAACGGATCTAGAAGCCGTGTTTTCGGTTGCGACAATACACAGTAAACAGAAGAATCAAAAGTAGAGGATCAACCACAATCAGCTTCATGGTTGGTCTGATTTGGTACACTGCAACGGTCTGATCCCTTCACTCTCTTGAACGAGCCTCTCGTTCTCTTCCATCTGCTACAGTTCTCTCAATTTGTCACATCCTATGAATGATATCAAGGAAAAGAAGGAAAAGGAAGAGGATAGAAGAAGCAGTGGAACGAACCAGATCCAATAAACGAGTATCTAGAGATATTCTCTCCTCCACTGATACTCTCGAACAAGAAACTGTTCTTTCCTCCATCGCTAATCTTTAAGTAAGCAATAACCGGCGTGAGGAGATCTGCTGGTAGTGTGATGAAGATCGGCACACAGTTTCCTTCAGATGGGTTCGAAAGAAGGGATGTAACTTCCTCTAGCGAAGGTTTTGGTGTTAACTTTTTTGGATCAAGATTCGGAAGGAGGGAGTACACAGAATCCGGAAAAGATCAGCTTCCTACTCAAATGGCAAAGCTTCAAGAAGGATTAAACAATACCAAGGACTCACAGAGTAAACCATTTCAATTTCTCGAGATGAATTTGTAAGATGATCAGGAGAGAATCGTCGTCGTCGTCGTCGTCGTCGCCGGATGAAGTGGTCAGAGTCAGAACTGAAAGAAAAACCAGGCTGACTCGGTCGAGACGGTTACTAACCTGTTTTGGCATTGACCTTTCCTCAGCGTTCCACTAACGTTGCAGAGTGATTTCATATGAATTGAAGAGTGCAGAGCATATTCATATGGAAGCATTCTTGGAAACTCGGAAGGTACATGAGGATAGCTACATAGAGCGAAAGAATATGCTATAAGGTAGGGCCGGCTATGATCAGGCCAAGATGCGAGAAAGCGGGACACTTGTCTAAGAGAGAAAAGGAATAGGAAGAAATAAAGATGATGGATACAACGCAAGGTTGAGCGAGGTCCAGATTGACAAATGAATAGGTGAATATCAAAAATGACGGTCTAAACTCCCAACTTTCTTCTCTGAATATCAGAAGAATAGGACAAGAACGATAGTCAGAATGACAAGGAAATGAAGAAGATATAGTCAATTAATCAGCACTCACTGCCATAAGCGCGCATTGAATTTCCTCGTCGGTCTCTACGGCAAATACTCTGGGTCCTTTCGCTTGGTCAGTTGTGATCTCCTTCACGCCCTCTCCTTTACTCAGTTTGTTTCTCCCCTCTTCCTCCTTTCCGTATTGCACGCCCATCCACCCCAGCGATCTCATTACATCTGCTCGTAAGTCTGCACCTTTCTCTCCGATACCACCCGAAAACACGACAAGAGGTTCAGACCCGCCTGACTTGTGAACATGCTCTTTGAGCTTAAATAGATAGAATGAGAGGAAGTGAAGCAGGCGATCTAAGTAGACACCGTAAGCCAAGGCGGAGGCCTTGTGTTCTTCCTGAGAACACGAGGAAGGATCCATCATTCGGGAGGTGATCATACCAAAGTCAGAAGTACCGGCAAGAGCCGTTAGCCCTGATTGTCTGTAGAAAGATTTGAATGAGGAGGAAACTGTTCAGTATTACTGTCGTCTTTCGCGATTATAAAGACATAATGGTTGGATGCATACTTGTTGAGAACCATCTCGGCTTTGCTGATAAACCTGCCGTCAGATCCATCCAGCGCGTTTTCTGCACAATCTGGAGTGTGATGGAATATAAGGGTTGGATCGATACTTCCTGATCGGGTCCCACCCACTAGTCCTTCTAAGGGAGTCAATCCCATGGATGTATCCTTGGACTGGCCGTCTTGAATCATACAAACCTGAACGTCGATAGAGAACTCTTCAGAAGACGTACGTATGTGAAAATTCGCAAGAGTTACTCACAGATCCCCCCGATCCTAGATGACAAACTACAGCGTTGACGTCTGACTGTTCTCGCTTCAGATGGTTGGCGATAGATCTCAACACCGAAGCGTACGACAACCCGTGGAACCCAAACTTTCTCAACGGAACGGGAGTCTTGTGTCCGATATCTGGTATAGCATATGTATAAACGTTAGGCTCGAGAGTCTGATGGAATAGTGTGTCGAACAAGAGAACTGAAGTCGACTCGGGCAGGGCGTCTTGTGTAGACTGGATGGCAAGCACGGCATTGTGGTTGTGTAGTGGAGCAAACTCGGATAGCTTTTCCATCTCTTTCAGTCCTTCTTGGTGCTCCTTGGTAACTATGATGGGTGAGGTGTGTGTAGATCCATGGACACTGGCAATGATATGAATCCGATCAAAATCGGTTTGAACACAGTGAGTATGGGACCAACTGGTAATATAAGACAAAGATGCTTACATCCGATGGGTCACATATTTCAGCTCCTTCTTGTCTAGTGATGGGCTGTTGTTCTTGTTCTTTTTCGTAAGAAGATCGAGGATGATGGGAATGATATCCGTGTCTATATAGAGAATATAAACTCATGAACCAGACTCTCGGCAAGACCCGATAAAGCGAGATTGTGTGATATGCGAGCGACGTACATTCGACCTCATCCTGTTTCTTCGTTACGGTTTGTTCTTCATCCTTCTTGTCCACCCAACCAAGCTCGATTTGGACGTCTTTCCCTTTAGCACCGATGTTGTTGGCATCTGCTGTGGCTACAAGTTTCAGAGTAGAGAGAAGTTCATCTTCCGAGACGGACGATGAGGAAGAATCTGCTGGAATGGAGAATAACTTGGATTTGACTGAGGACGATCCACAGTTCAAGGATAAACTTGGGAGTATCCAAACAATAAATTCTTTAGTCACACAACACAACCCTACACGAACAGACCTATACACTTACATGTATGGCATATCTGTTGAATTATTGACCAAAAGATGTGGAAAAAAAATATAAAGATGGAAAGAAAAGAAAGGATAAAGAACCAAGAAGAAAAAAAGAGAAAAAAAGGACGAGTACGTCAACAGGTGAATGCTCGATTGGATCTTATCTAATCGTGACGTCATTCAATCACATATAATAATCTTTCCCGTTCTATGTTTATTGTTATCTGCCCGTCCATTCATCCGTCCATCCTCACTTCCATCATCCATAAACATGACTCTGGGTGTTCCCGTTATTGCTGCTCATAGTAAATATCAATTCTTAGTTGTTCTAGCTTGAGTTTCAAGAGTATCTGTATGAATGTTAATCTATTTTCGTTGTGAATGTCCCACTCCTTTTCACCAGCAACCCCGGTCGTGATCTCTACGTTCTTCAAGCACGTCCTTAGAGTCCCGGGTTCAAAGAAAAGGAGAAGGCCAAAGATCAGTATTGGTAGTAAATCAGGAGAAAACCTTAAAGATTCGGCTAACCCCAATGGGAAATCTGGTCGGACCGGATTAGATGGACAGCCAGGTGACGGAAACGAAGGCGATAGTCGAGCACTTGAATCAGAAGCTGCCGAACGCGAGCTCGCGTATGATGAAGGTCTTCAGATCGTCAAAGCTTTCCTCAAGACAGCCAAAAACTATTCAGTTGAAGAGCTTCAGGTGAGAACCGATCTATTGGCTTTTGTGTGTTGAGCGATAATCATTGACGTTTTCCCTGTGCGTTTCTCAGTCCTTCACCGCTATGCACATCCCAAATCCTAGTTAGTCCAGTCTTCTTCTTCTCGATCTCGATTTCACATGATTTGTTTTCTTCTTATCTCTTTGAAATTCACTCACACAAGCTGGTTTTATATCTCTTGCTGATAGGCTGGATTCATCTATCTCCCGCGACGGTACCTCAATCCAGCATCGATCACTCTACCGAGATTATTCAAGCTCATTTCAAACAGGTGTATGGAGACTCTGGTCTAGAAGAGATTGGAGGAGACAGATGGTGGCAGATCAGGGGGAAAACGTTAGAGGGGGAGTGGATCGAGATGAAAAAGGACTATCTCAAAAGAACAGTTGGGAAAGTAGAAAAGGTCATGGGTCAGAGTGAAAGTTCACCAGACAAACCACAACAAGATCGAGTAATTCTTTATATCCATGGTAGGTCGATGATCAGCCTTTATCGCATCTCATTTGTCTATATATTGACCCATTTCTTCGACATTGTCGAGATTAGGCGGAGCATATTTCTTCTCCTCTTTAGATACACACAGATACCAGATCCAGCGACATGCTCGCAAACTTGGTGGTAGAGCTTTCGCGCCTTCTTATAGATTATCACCTCAATACCCCTTTGTAAGGATCACGTTGCCTTTTCAAGCCGTTTTGCTTTCTGTCGACTCTGATCTTTGATACGTTGATATTCTATATTTGATAGCCCTGTGCGCTTCATGATGCCCTAGCAAGTTACCTCTATTTGATAGATCCGCCAGCCGGATCTCCACAAGCCCCTATCGCTGCTTCGGATATGTGGGTCCACGAATCTCTTGCCTATATTCTTTATCATGCACAGATCATGTTGTTAGCTGACTGTCTTTCCTCTTCGTAACCTTACTACATCCTAGCATCATATCAGGTGATTCTGCTGGAGCTGGTCTCATCCTCGCCTTGCTGTGTGTTATCCGAGATTCTGGCGGCAGAGTCCCGCTACCTGCAGGTGCCTGCTTGATTTCTCCTTGGGTTGACTTGACACATAGCTTCAAGAGTATCATGGGCGATGACTCTAAAGACTACGTTTGTTCCCTCTTGTGTATACCATGCTTTACCCTGATATTTTGTTCGATCTGGCTAACATATATCGCTCTGAATGCCCAGATTCCCTCTGAAGGATTTCACTACAAGCCAAGCTTGGCTTGGCCTCCTATAAAAGGAGAATCAATTGAATTTGATGTAGAGGATATTCAGACAGGAAAAAAACAGGTCAAGGTATTGGACGATCAAGTCCAGATGTATACTTCCAACAGGTTGGTCATCCTACCAGCCATACCTCCGTTTTACTCCTGAATCGGCCAAAGTCATGTATGACCTTGGCTCGCGAAGTGACCAGTTCTGACTCTTCTTTTGGTCTCGTACCTTGAAACATCTCAATATCAAGGCTGCTACAGCACCCTTTGGTCTCGCCTATCAATCAAGGAAGTCTAGGAGGACTTTGTCCATTGATGATCGTTCGTGTTGATATTCCTCGACTGCTCATCTAAGTTTATGTTAGGTCGTCGCCTATGATTAGGACACTTATCAGATTGATCTTGATGCACTCATCTCTTGCTTCTAGATGGGTGGGTCTGGAGAGCTACTTCGGGATGAAATGATTTTCTTGGCTCATAAAGCAGCGGATCCTGAAGCATACCCTCGTTCGTCTTTTACCTCTCTGTTCTATTCTCTCATCGTACTGTAATGTACTAGTTCTCCTCATGCTAAACCCCGCGATGTGATGTTCTGATAGCGAGCTCGAGCGTTCTAAAAAAATATTCTGGTCAGAAAGACTTGATTGGAAAGTACCCTCCTACGAAAGTTCATCTTCAGATGTATGGTACGTAACATGCTGTATCCACGTTTCCATGATGATCTCTGATTGACGTATCATGCCTCATGGGCTGGAAAACTGGCTCAAGATGGATGTGCTCACGTAACTCCGACCCTGTCATTCACAAAAGTATGTCTGTCCTGGTAAAGAGAAATAAAGATAGATGCGTTCGACGCTAATCCTTATCATTCCTCTTCATCTTCAACTGAGAAAAGCCTGCAAAGTGGATGTATCGCGCTGCTGCCAAGTATGACATCCCTTCTTTTGTATCTGTTGATACGTTGTAATTAGAAGCACACTAATTCGCCGATTTATCTGGTTCATCTAGCTTCAACATCTGGGCTATCACCACGGCCCGATACAACGAGAAGCATTACTCGCATCATCACCACCATCGACACCACAGAGGCAGCCATGAGTATAAAGAAAACCATGAGTTTGAACAATCGTCCGTTCATTCCTCACGGTCCTTACCCTCTGAAGCCGTCGTCCATAGCACATCGATCTTCCACAAAGATGGCCAGACCACAGCAATCCCGATCACGAAAAACGCTCATCAGTTGGCAAATGAAACAGACCACACTGAGGACCTAGAGAGCGAGGCTGATAGTTCGGAGTGTGAGTCAAGCGACGGGTCTGAAGGCGGTCACAGATCGAGGTATGGAGAGAAGTACGTCAGCGTCACCGGTACCGGTATGTTCCTGCGCTCTCGGCATTTCTTCATCTTGGTTTCCTTCTCTCTCTCTCTCTCTTTATCAACCAATTCTGATCAAGAGCTTCCTTCTTTCCGACTGATACTGACAGAGCCCGAGTTTGTCAACTCGATTATTCGAGAAAGAGTGACTGTCCACGGTGTGATTCGAATGATGGAGCCTGTATCCCAGTCCGATACTTTCCAAGGTCTTGATCTTGACAAAGTAGGTATCGTTCATGGTGCAGGTCCTATCCAGAAGTGGCTCTCCTCCCGACATGCCTGGGACGAGAAGTACTCGAAGGAACTTGCTGAGTTTCAAGCGATTAAGGCCTCCGACAGAAAGCTTGCTTCTCGACAAGGTTGGCTAACCAAGAACCTCCATGGAGAAACTCCGCCGATGTCGTCTGTGGTGAGTTGGTCAAACGAGACGCATGCAGCAAAGACCGCGAAATCGGTCGATAGAGCCGATCGACAGAGCGGAGTTTCCGCATCAGTGATGAAGTTCTGGATGAAAGCGGGCGAACAAAATGAAGCATCTCAGGCTGGTTCTTCCGAGATATTCACGGCCGAAGCGAAACTTAAGGACCTTGGAGTGAAGAGTCCGAGTGCTGTTCGGTTAGTGGGCGACGAGAACTTGGAAACGGTCAGAGATAGGTTGATCGATCAGGGACTTGACGTTCCTACGTTGGCAAACGACATTGATCTAGAGCTGGCGATGAAGGAGGAAAGCAAAGGTGGGTTGTTAGATCGGTCAAAGGTCAAGCCAAACGAGTTGGTTGAGCCGACGAGTGAGCGTCTAGAGGCAGGCCGAGATCGAATGAGTGAGGGGGCTGTCGACGAACTCAAGGAGAAGAAGACAGAGGACTCGATCTCGATTGACCGTTCAGTCGTATTGGGTAGACCCCTTGAACCCTGATCCATCTATCTCGCTTATACTTGTGTTCTATCCGGCACCTTGAAATGAGAGTTCTTTGTAGCCGAGCATATCAGTCCATTACGACCTTCTTGACCTTGATCGTCTCCATTATCATTCTCTCTCTTATCCTTTCTCTCTAGTCTGTTCGTACATATAGTTTCTTGTGTTTCGCTTAGCATATGTCGCCATTTCTCCGCCAGGTTGATTATGTGATGGATCGAATTGATACTTCATGGTGTACAGGAAGTTATATATGAAACAATATATTATGTGCTAAAAGTAAGGGAATATAAGTAAATCAAACAAGAATGCAAACGAGCATATACGAATACATGTTTGGATCGAAACCAATGAACGATCACGAAGAAAGTCGTGTGTGCAACAACAAGAAACAAAGAACATGAGGGGATTTGGGATGTAAGAAGTATAAGTAACCCCTCAGAAGGAGGTAAAAGATGAGAAAAGAAAGGATCTCTCCCATCCAGTAGGTTATTCATTCGGCCGTCCACAAGATCTCTGCCAGGACATTTACTGTCATGGAGAGAACATAGAACGCGATGAGAAACGCTCCCCACCGTTTAGTGATATAATAGCCGTTCATAGGAACGACGAGAAGAGTGATGACGAGAATGAGTAAAAGGCTAATAACACCTGTGATTAATGATGGATGAATGCTGATCGAATATGATTTCCCAGTTGTAAAGATGACAAATGCTCCCGAAAACCCGACGCCCAAAAGAATGTTGAGCATCGGCCCACCGAAGCATGCAGAGAAAGCCATGACGGGTGAAAAGGTGGCTATACTCAAGTTGGCTACTAGGTCGGCTGAAGAGTTCCCAACGGCGAAGACTGTGAGACCAATGATTGCATCTGAGAATCCTAGGATCCGACCCATCGTGGTGAGGACGGTAACGACTTGATCTGCAAGTGCCATGATCCAGATCATCGCGATCGAGAACCCAAGGAGGCATCTCCCGATCCTCCAGAAAGTTTGTTTTCCGTCCTTGGCGAAGGCGAGGGTAAATCCAGCGAGAATCACACCGAAAATAAGGAAGCCAACAAAGGGGTATACTGCAAATCCAGTATCATCCGGATCGTAGAAGATGACTCCCCCGCAGAAAGTAGGTCCCAGCGCGCACTGAGTAGCCGTTAACCACTTGTTGAATGCCAACGCGTGCATCTCGTCTTCCTCCTCGCACTTCATCTCTTGATCGATCCGCGACAAAAGTTTCGACTCGCTAGCGTCTTCGCTGTTCTCCTCTTCCTGTCCTTCATCCATCGTTTCTCTGTCTATTGAACATGTCGGGCGATGGTGATGGCGATGATTGTTCTGATGTGACTGAGAAGGGTCGGAAGGTGTAGTGTTTGCTACAAGATCGTGTGAGTGACCAGAGGTTGAGGACGACGGTCTGATCCCTTCACCCAGACTCAATAGCTTGGAGTGCATGACCTCTGCTGCCAACGCGTTTGAACTCAAACCTGGACTTGGATTCCGGCTTGGATTCCGGCTCGGGTTTCGGCTCGGATTTCGACTTGGCACCCGACTCGACCGTTTCGAACTCGATTTATGCCCGTTTACTGCCTCACTCCCTAAAATTTCAGCGCCTTCCACTCTGATCAGCACCTCTCCCTCTGCCAATCCATCAACAATTTCCTCCCCCTGCTCATCTTCTTTCTCTTCTTCATCTTCCGATAAGGAATGACAACTCGCGCCTCTGCCAAGATCGTCTACGACCGGTAACGTTAATGTTAACACTAAGATTGCCGGTACGGCCAGCACGGAGAGCACCTTACCGAGGCCAGATTTAAATTTGAACGACTGGAGGGATGGAAACAAGATATGGTACGTCATCTTCGCGATATGTACCAATTCCCGATGTCTGATCTTTTGGTGCGTCGAGTGGAGAAGCGAAACAGGTGACATCGAAGGAGAGGATTGAAGAACGATTGATGGTGGCGGAAGAGGAGAGGACGAAGAAGCTGCCGGGTGTTCAAGTGGGTGTATGCTTCGAGAAAGGTGTGATGGTTTTCGAGGATTTCGTTGATCAGACGTCATAAGAGAACGTGGTTGAGGGGGGTGGACCCCTAGCATCGAACCAGACAGATTACCCGGTCGAACCGTTTGATCACTACTTAGACTACCAACCACCTCGCTTCTGGGTATATCCCCTTCTGTCTCCCACGGATTCAGCTCGTCAAATCCAGATTCGCTCACGAACGACGGTGTAGACAGATCAAATGGTGTCTGTTGGTCCGAATCGTCTGCTATGTTTCCAGACATCCACCTAGGTAGGGATACGCTTGGTCTCCGGGCTGATAATTCGGCTTCATCTTGATGAGTGGTCTGTTTTTGAGAGGAAAAGTACGATGATCTTTGGGAAGCACTTGGCGAAGTCGTTTCGGCCGGATAATGATGATGATGGGAACCAACCGGAGCCCTTCGAGGGTCCGATGGTGAATGGATGACATGAGGATGATAATGTCCGGCAGTAAAGATGCTAGGCGACAAGTGTTTTGCGCCTTCAATCTGAATACTCTCTAAACTCGCCTGATTTTTCAATGAATTCACGACATCTCTGAATTCGACGGCTCCGAGGAGCGAAAGCTTAGTCCGTCTGACATCAAACGTCGCCGAAGAAGCGGCAGAACTCGAGCGGGTGTGTGAAGGTCTAAAATTAGATGGTCGACGGCTTGAGGGAGAATGATGAGGTTCGCTTGATTGGGAACATATGGAACGGTTATCGGTTTCTAATCGGAGGGTCGAAGGTTTAGAAGGTGAAGTGACCGACAGAGCGGCGGATGGACGAAGTAGTTGGGAGGCGTCAACAGAAGACTTTCGGGAGTCTGATGCGGACGGATGGTATGAGAGAGAAGGTGATATCGAGACAGTCGAATTTGATCTGGACCTAGCGTTCGAAAGAAACCCGCCTGGAAAATTATACCCTGCCAAATCTTCATTCGAGAAAATCAAAACGAGAGTGTGAATATACGAACGAAAGATACATGTGCAGCCGCTTTGACGACCAACTTGTAAGAGCAATCACACACACACAAATTGATTAAAGACTTACTCTCTTCCTCATCCCTCACCAATAAATTCCCTTCCGCTTCTTGTTCTTCGTCCTCTTCAAGCCTGATCTCTCCTATGCCTCTGAGCCTCAAGATCCAACTTCCACCTACAACCCAGATCACATAAGATAAGTACAGCCCGACTAAACAACCCGCCTCCCAAATCGTTAACACCTGGTCCTTCATGACGACGAGAAGCAAGCTAATGGCAGCGATAGCGAAGCTGACGTCTCGGAGAAACGGACCTCGGTGAACTTTGAAAGGTTGGACGAACGCCATGAAACCGACAACGACGGTTATGATGAAGGTAGCCGCGCCAATGAGTTCACCAATAGCCAGACTGCCGGAATCGTTGGTGAACGCGCTATAGGTTGACTGTTTCAATTTGGAAGATGAAAAGAAGAAGAGGTAATGACCACTTGATATCAGAACTCCGCTTTCAGGAAGAGAGAAGGACTTTTGGAACCCCTCCTTCATATCAAGAAGGATATCTCACCAGAACGTCTGGGCTACCGTTCCCTAAAGCCAGTAGTGTTACTCCGGCCGTGTTCTCTGACAGTCCGAGCGCGTCGGCCAACGTCGCGAGGTTCGGAACTAGCCATTCGCCGGCAATCATCCCCAGGAGCGCAAGTAGTAGACCGGTGTAACATAACAGAATGGGTAGGATCATCCAAGTAGGCCAATTTGAATCTTGTGGTGGATCAGGGAACGGAAAGTTTGATATCCCGGCCGTCTCATTTTTCACTAACGACGACAAGGATGGCTCATAGAAAACCGATCGAGGGGATAAGGATTTACGGGTAAGTAGTCCATCGGAAGCAGAATGTCGATAAGAATTAGCGAGAAGAACTAGATTGATGGTGAACACCAAGGCGAGGACGACATAGACTGGTGGTCTAGAGAAGGTCATCCGGCTTGCCTATGGATTTATCCTTTGTTTGGTCAAGGCCGTTGTCCGTTAACAAAGGTATATATACGAGAGCAAGACTCTTGGTGGTGACTGTAGAAGGGCAATAATCCCCGTTTCTTCTCGGAAGTTGAAGATACACATGTACTTGGGCTGTGTTAGGGTTATATTATTGAGACTGCGCTTACGTAATGGATACCGCACAGCTTGCATTGGGATTGTTCATTCATTCATTCATTCATTCAATCCATCCATCCATCCGCTCATCCGTTCATTCCATCTGCACTCGTCGGTGACTTTGTGAGAGGCGACGTGTTGGTCAAATGTAGGATAAGAATTCAGATCTGAGCCTGGATCTATACCGAGACCCGGAATTAAATGAGAGAAGAAGATGATGATGATGATGATGATGACGAATAAGGATTACAATGGGCCTTCATGCCACAAATGACAGCCACCTCGCATAAACAAATAAGTGCGGACGATCTAAAAAGATGCAAGCCTCACAACTAAACATCCGACACAAAGATAAAGTTTCTCTGGTTTCTCATGACGGGGTTCCTTGTCCCCGTCCCCTTCCTCCTTTAGCCCCTCTTCCGCCCCCACCACCACGTCCACCTCCACCACCACGTCCGCCACCTCGTCCGCCACTACCACCGCTACCTGACTGTTGTTGCTGACTGCCCGCTCCTAGACCGCCTCGACCTGATCTAGGCCCGCGCGCTCGCTCTGTGTTTGATGAAGGATTTGTTGTCGGCTGCTGCTGTTGAGGTTCGAAAACCTGAAGATTCGGATTCAACGCGCGTGAACTCGATCCGCTTGGTTGTTGTCCTCCGTTCGAAGGACCAGGACCAGATGGAGTAGTCAACGACGGTGCCGATACTGACGACGAGGATGATTCGGCTGCAGGTTCTCTCTTGAGTATTTTAAATTGGACAGGAGGACCTGATGAGTTTTCTGGTCCGCCGCCGCCACCACTACCACCACTTCGTTCCTTTGCTTCATTTGCTTCCTTCTTTCCTCCGTCTCCCCGTTTCTCTCGTCTCTTCGATTTCGAAGCCCCAGGAGGAGGCCCAGTCCCGTCGGCTTCTCCAATCGCAGGTGATTGTGCGCCCATTCGGTTTCCTCCTCCTGGCTTTCCTTGCTGCTGCTGCTGACGAGCGGCCAACGAGGCAGCTGCCATAGCCTGGAGAGCGGCTGGTTCAGGAGGTTGAAGTCTTGATCCCGGAGCCGATGATCCGGAGGGTTGTGCATGCTGTTTTGGTTGTTTCTTTGATCGCTTGGAAGATGATCCGTTGGCATCGGCGGCTCCTCCTGCTCCTTCCGATCCGGCTGTCTTGTCCTTCTTGTCCGCGCCAGCCAAGGACTTACCTTTCCCTTTATCTTTCTTGTCACTCTTTTTAGACTTGCCCGACGACTGGCCGTTCGGTGGCGGGGCCAATATAGCTTTCGCCCCTCGGGGAGTAGACATCCCAGAAAGAATGGGGGAGCCGTGCTTATGTGATTTTCCTTCTTTTCGAGCTTTGAGATGTTCTAACAGAGGCGTGAGCTTTGGTTTGGCTGAAGCGGTCGGAAGAAGGTATAAGGACAGGCAGAGAATGAAGGTGAAGGTGAAGAGGGAGAGGGAGAGGGAGAGAGCAGAGAAGAGAATAAAAAGTCGAATATGAGTAGTATTAGTTTTCTCTGTATGGATCGGGGAGACAGAAAGACATTTGGACCAAACCTACCAGCGCCAGAGGATAGAGCGGCAGCAGCAGCGGTAGCAACTGCTTGAGACGTCATTTCTCCATCAACCACAGTCTTTGCTGGCGCTTTGAGGGATTCTAAAAACGACAAATAATCCGGGTCTAAAGGAAATAAATGACCCGGCATGGTAGGTGAAGAGCACGAGGATATAACCAGCCGACGGGTCAGATTTCTCTTGAGAAACATCAAGTCTCTCTGGGAACGTTACGGTTTCTAAGCTTACCTATGTCGATCGATCCTTGTTTCCGGTCGCCCTTCTTCTTATCGGTAGGAACTTTTTGGTAGACCGCGTACTCGACCACCGCATTCGATTCGTTTCCTACCGATTGATCCATATGTGAATATCATACGATGCAAAAAAAAAAGAGACAAGGGTGATTGATCTTACCTTGTTTATCTCTGAAGAGATGACCGTCGTAGTCTCTATGAAACGTGACCAAGGAAGGTGTTGATTTGAAGAGCACGTAAGCGCGGGAGTGGACAATTTCCTTGTTGGCCCTGTTATCATAAGTTCTCAGTCGATCCATGCGAGGCAAACAAAGATGAGTGTGATGAAGAGAATTGATTAGATGAATGGAAGGATGACTGACGATTTAGCAAGCTTTCCGTTCCGATAGACCTTCCATGATACCGTCTGTTCATTTACCCAAGGTTCTACTGATTTCCAGAAGAGCTCTTCCGGTAAATTTGCCGGTAGCCTTCGAATGACGATTTTGAGTTTGACCTGTTGCTGCTGCTGCTGCTGCTGCTGCTGCTGTTGATGTTGCTGTTGGTGCGACGAGCTCGACGAAGGTTCTGATTGATTCTTCTGAGATCTCTTTGTGCTTGGTTTAGTTGGTGTAGCTTCCGAAGCCTGCATTATGTAGGCGTGTATGTACGTGTATGTGTGTGTGTGAGTATGTACGTGTGTATGGATGAGCGTGTAAGGTAGGCAGGTATGTAGATAGAAGAGATGAGGGTAAGCGATGAAAAGTTAGCCACAGTCACGTGTACAAATTATCACATGATCAGGCTGTGCGAATCTCCTTCTTCTTTGCCCCCGGCTAAACGGATTCATCCGTTCACTTTCACGTTCGTTCTTTCGTCAGAGCAGCGTATATAAACCCGGGAAGCATCGGCAAGTTTTGATTCATTCATTCCTTCTGTCTTCTACCATCCATCTTTGGGATCCTTCTGTTTTCTTTTCTTTCGTTTGACTTTAGAGAGTTCAAAAGCTAACTGTAGTTGTTCTATGTTTGAAACATTCTGTGGCTAATCATCTGTTCGGTGTTATTTTCCCTTCTTTTCTCTTATCGTGTTATCACGCTGAAATCTCTTGTCGCTAATCAGATTTACACTAATCATAATCAAGTCAAACTAACGACCTCGCCAGTGCCGTGATACAATACCCGATGCCTCCAACCAGAAATCATCCTTCTTCACTCCATATCCACCATCCCGTCATTTTTACTAAACCTCCGGCACCGGGTCCAACTCTTCCACCACCCGGCCTCATTCCCATCGCTCTCAAGCCACCGTCGAAACAGGTAGAGGAGATTGCCCGGCAGCTTGCTAAAGATCAGAGCAGCTCTCTTGTCTCGATAGGGGAGGTTTCAAGGACAATCATGGGAATCAAAGGTGGATCGGGAGGACCGGCAACGACGAAAAGCTCAAAGGGAGCTGCTTCGTGGAACACGTTACTCGGTTGGGCCAGAAAGAGGCGAGGACCACAGTGGGACACATCCAGTAGGTCTTTCTTTTCGTGTCTTTGCTTACTATTATACAAATGAGCTATGATCTTAGTCTTAATGTATATCTTTCTCTCTTCTCCATCCTCCTTGGGTCATAGCTCAAATGTACATGGTAAGTTTCAAAAACAACTTCTTCTTCTTCTTCTTCTCCATCACACATCCAAACTGACATTCTTCCGTACACTCTTCAACTCAGGTCGATTACCTCTCTCCGGCATATTATCAGCCGCCTGTCGTTAGCCAATCAGCTTCTACTAATGTTCCTATCTCATCATCATCCGACCCCTCTGCTGGCACGTCTCAGATTGATTCTCCAAGTAGTGGTCCATCGGGGATGACGCCGATGACAAACATGATGGCAGTAAGGACGCCAGTCGGCCATCCTTCGTTAGGATCGATATCAACATCGTCACTCGAGCAATCTGCTCAGAACTCTTCTATGGTATGTTCATCATATCTTTTCTCGTCATACACGGCACCAACTGAACGCTTCGTATCTGATATGATTGCCACCCAGGTCTCTCATTCGGCCCTAGATGACAACTCTGCAAGCAGCAACCGTGCTAGACGAGCCAGGCTTCGTGCATGAGGTGATCACGAGGAGAACTCGCGGCTTTTTGGATCGATCTGACCTATACATCACCTTCCTCTGTCGTCTTTTGCTGTAGCATAAATTCTCTTCTTTGTCTTGTTTTGTTTCACTTCTCTCTTTCTATATCTTACTGTCCTCTGTTCCGCTTATCTCTTCATCGGCTCATATGCTAACACGGACCTTGTTGTAATTCCTTATACTGCAACTCAAATTCTCTCTACCTATTGGGTTCTTCCGAAGCTTGATCTTATGACACTCTGTCCATTTTCTTTCATATGCATCTTCTCGGCTGTGTAAAGAGGCAAAGAGACAATAACAACAACAACATTGCAAATCCAAAGAGGAGCAAAGATCCGTCCTCTCTCATCACCCGGGCTCTACCCCCAACTCCCGAGAAAACTAGATGACCAAACTCTTCTCTCTGAGAGCTCTCATTCCAAACATCTCCCACTCTGCTCGGCCGACCCAGAATTCCTGAACGCTCTCCAATCTACCAAACACGGCCGTCCCTTTCCAAATGAGGAATCGAGGATCGATCTCTCGGGGAGGAGCGATGATTTGAACAGGTTGAGTAGCCGATTGGCTCAAGCTAGGGAATCGACTGACGATCAACGGATGAAGTCTGTTGGAGGCCCATGGCGAATCGACGCATCAGTTTTTACGCCCATCTCCCAGTCCCTCGGACGTATCTTTCATACATAGTACAGAAGAGGAAAACAAAAAGAAGAGAACTCGACTGACCGACTCTCTAGACCCCAGCCAAGATTGGCCGATCTGGCTCCTCCACCAATGACGAGCACGTTACCTGCAAACTTTTTGACTTTGTCTTCACCCCCTGCAGAACCTATCGAATGAACGATTGCAAAGTCTAAAGCAATCCGAGCGGCCGCTCCTAAAACATCAAAAGGCGGAGGTGACGGGACCGCAGTCGGATCTTTGGCGGTAGGGTCCGTAGGTGGGTCAACTACGATGGTCGCCGCTGAGGGTACATCGACAGCAAGAGCTGTCGTCGCTAATTCTGCTGCTTCTACCGGTGGTAGACTCTCCGAGACAGATGTCTCGGTGAACAGCGCAGGAGGAGGTAAGGTTTCAGGCGCGGCTGGTTCGAGGGATGGTGTAGGAGCGGGTGTGGGTGTAGCCGTTGGGGTATGAACCGGACTAGGTTCTGTTGTGACTGTTACCGGAGGTATGGTGGGCAGAGTCTCGATAGGAGGAGGAGGTCGCAAATGCTGGGTGGCAGAAATCATAGCGACCGTCTGGGTTTCCAATCGGGTCAGTCGGGTAAAACATAAACGGAAAGCGAGTGAGTAAATCTTCACTTATCGCTGACCGAGGAAAACGAACTCAAAACATACAGGAAGGTCTAGCGTCCATTCTCCACAAAGATCATCCACCTCATCTCCTTTGAGATCCTCGCTTTCCGCAACCGGCGGTTCCGACTCCCCTTCCATCGCCCGGGGCTCGAATAGACCCTTGAAGATGGAAGAGAAAGAAGAGAGACGGCAATCCCGAGTTAATGTGTTAGACTTTGCAGACATACATCTTTTGATCTCCCTCCCTTTTCATTGTTTCCACATGTCACTTACCATCGGTGCAAGAATCACTTCGTCAAACACTTTAAACCTATACTTCATCGTCGGCTTTCCAGGCCTCCTCGACACGAATTCATTCAGATTGACTCCTACTTGAGCCTGAAAGGGAGGGAAGGACAAAACAATTACTCGACTATCAATTCAATCCATTCTCAAGAAATAACACACACAAGTTTGAGACTGACATACCTCATTCAAAGTACATATCTTCTCCTTCAACCCTTCGATCAACTTGAAATCATAACTTTTGCTGAGATCCAACTCTTGGTAGGGAAAAGATGAAGCGACGAGCAACGTCGACAAGAAACGAGTAATATCGTCCCCTCCATAGTTCAAACACATCCTTCATTCATAAAACAAATGCGATCATAAGTGACATACGTATGCACGGGGAGAAAGAGATAGTCTGCTTCGAATCACAAGATGACATACTTTGAGTCGTTGACGACCGCTCCATCTTCCACACAGGAAATTGACGTCCTAGTTGCGCCAATGTCGACTACACATGCGGCCGAGATACCTGCTCCGAAAGTAGCGCCAAGAGATTCCTAACAGATAAAGACATGTCAGTCCATGAGAATGACTGAAGAGAACCAGACATGCATCCTCAAAAGTAAGAACAAAGACATACCTGTTGGACACACATCTGCTTAAAACCCATCATGGCTAGCAAGAGGTGACTCATTTCTCGGATATATGATTTAGATACATGATCTGGAACTACCAGTATCACCGAGTACGACTTTTGTGTATATTTTCGCACACAACAGAAGAAAAAGTATTCAAATCAGCTGACAGAGTACGAATGCGATGTACCACCAATTAATACACAAACGAACGTCATACTCCTTCTTGGAAACCCCCATTTCCTTTTCCAATACTTCATTAAAAAACAATTCTAGATCGTCCAGTAGCGCTTGCAGTTTCCCGTACGCCTCGAGGTTGAACGTTCTACCCTTGAACGGTCTACGAATCACCCAGTCAGCCGAATCCGGTGGGATCCTACCCACCTCTTCGCCAACGACTGTTTTGGTTGACTTTGCTCTAGCCGTAGAGGGATCCCACCATTCCACACGGAGTGGGTCATTGAAGTCTTCAATCTTTTCACCCCCTTCCTCCAGAGCGTCACCGTTATAATTTTGGACGAGCGAACGACCTTGTAGGATGGGTCTCAGCTTGAGCGCGTGTGTCCGTTTGAGATGAGTCTGTCGTAAGTTGGCAATTCTGGACTCGAGCTAGATATTCATAAAAGAAAAACGGTGAGCTTGGCTTCCGATAGGATGATCATGCGAGGGCAGTCGGACATACGGTATCGGGCGCTTTCAACTGCGCGTCTATATCTTGCTCGTCTGGATCCACGTCCATTACATCTTCAACGGGTTCTGGGGTTTTCTCCTTGCCTTTTCCATTGGCCGGGTTTGGACTTATTTCGGGTACAGGATTGGATGACGGCTTTCGATGACGAGCAATGACCATAGGGATCTGAAGAGGTTGATAATCAGTCGCAAGACCTATCCGGAGCGTTTGAGAGCCTGGATGAATGATGATCGTCTTGGAACCGGCGAGAGTCTGTAAAGAATGTATTGAGAACGAGTTTCATTCCGTTCAAAAAAAGTCGCCCAGATGGCAGAAGATTGCTGGAGGCAGGAGGAGAAGCACCAACCTCAGCTACAGCTTCATTGACCTCTGTTCGTGGTTCATCGCGCTTTCTCTTTTCAGCTCCGGCCGACTTTCTAGACCAAACTGTCTGAGATTCTGTTCGAAGGTAGCTCGAATTCATGTTCTTGTTGTTGACTCTACATGAGGAAAAGTCGAAAGTATAAAAAGATCGGACTTGATACAACTGGTTAGATGTGAAATGAAACACTTACTGAGGAGGAACACAGAAAGAAGTGAGCTTGAACTTTGGGAGATCATCTGGATCCCCACGTTTTCCCTTGGCCATTTTTCTTGATTTCTTTGCTTTCTCAAAGGAACAGATTTATGTAATGGAGAAATGAGAGGCTAGCGAGTAGCAAGGAAGAGATATCAAGAGTATGTTGTGTCCCCACGAGAGTCGATGGACGTTGGTGATGAGAGTATATTCAACGTGACTACAGGCGAAAATCAACAGCCCGACGGTTCTGCTCTGTTTCTTGGTCTTCCTCTCTTGTTGACAATCAACGATGCAGCTTCCTTTCCATCCGGCGATCAGTCTAACATCTCAACAGTCAAGACTCCTCAGACTCTCTTTCTTCTCCCTCGGTTCTCTTTGTATACTCTATTGGTTGTTCTCAATATCCGCCTCGGGCTCCCACGGGTCATTCTCGCCATCACTTCCCGGATACTCGGGACACTCATCGTTCGAATGTTTAGATACTGAGGTATCCGTTGGGGTTCAATTTGATAATTCTACTGGGCTCTATCGGTATTCGGATGAACATCCGTGGATAAACCCTGGGACACCAAGACGAAGGATTCTAGCTGGTAGTTACTTTACCGCACATGAAGGTTCGCTGTGATCTGTCTGTTCTTAAGAAAGCTCGTGGCTCGCTCTGTTCCGAGAGACAATCTGTCTGACATTCTCTTGTTTTTTTCTAATGGGATGATCGAACGGCGATTAAAACGAGAACAGATGTGTACATGTCCCTTCTACATACAATCTCCTCGTACACCGACTCCATCAGAGTATATGCCAAAGGCTTCCGATGGGGCTTTGGGGATGTTGTTCAAGACCTCAACCTGTACAGCGGAAAGTACTATGATCCGGAGCAAATTGTCAGCGATCTCGCTCGTGACGATTTATTCACCAACTCGGAAGACCGAGGAAAGAAGGCAGATATGGTTATATTAGGGACTTGCGAAGTCGAGTATGTTCTCATCGATCGCACGCGTTTTCTTGTTCATGCTTTCTTTCCTCTGCCCTTTCTGGTCCAATCGAGAGAGTAACACGCGTGCTTTGTCTTCTTCTTTTCTCTGAACTCTTAGTATGGAACATTTTTCAAAAAATCTATTCGAACAATACCTCGCTCGAGGTGAGGACGAAAAGTTTACCTTGGTGTGCATCGTCCACAACGCGTTTTCTGTGGAATGGCTGGTCGAGTATGGTGCTGATTGGGTGAGGGAAGGCGCGCTCAGGGTGATGCCGATCTCTGAACAGTAAGACCGTTGCATCTTTGTATGTGTGATGCGCTCGAACGTATTGACCTTAGGGTCTCACAATTTGAAACCTTGACGAACAGTGTGAAACGGATATTCATGTACCACTTTGATTCATTCGCTGATGCTCCGGATACCCATCAATTTGGATACGACCTGATCCCAATTGGTGTTCATGTCCCGGTGCTTCCTCTCAAGATTTCATCTTCCCGCGGGACATCTGAAAAGATGTTGACAAAGGCGGTCGTCCAAGGTAATTTTGACCCGAACCGGAGGGATTATGCAGGAATCTTTCATGATCTCATAACCGAGTTGACAGCCGACCCGGTCAGCTGGGGTTATCACCCTGTCACCGAGGCTGAGCCGACATTCAAACCGAATCCGAGCGGGGAGGTTACCCCATTCGAGCTTCATCTTGCAGGAGACGGTCAGATGACCGTGCCAGAGATATTAAACGAGGTCGTGGTGGTTCATACTGGGTTGAGTTATCCAGAGTTTTTCAAATTGATGAGCTCGATGGATGTCGCGATACCTGCTTTCAGTAAGAGTACCAAGGGTGGTTGTGAGTTCCTCTCCTCTCTTTCTTTCTTTCTTTCTTTCTTTCTTTCTCATGTTTGTCTGTCCAAGAAGAATAAGGGAGAGATTAAAGGGAGAAGGAGCTTGCAAGAGGCTAATGAATTCGTTGGCGCGCCTTTGTTATTTTCTGTCTCCCACTTCTTTTCCAGATTACGAAGTCCAAGCGAGTTCAAGTGTGGCGATGGCAATGATGTGTGAGGTCCCACTGTTGACGACTCGACATATCCACAAGACGTATACCTACACCCGATCTTCCTCTGTATCGATCAACCGGCCGACGTACCTCCGAGAGATCGCCGCTCTAGGAGTCCTTCGTGCCGGTCGATTCGAACCGGTCGCTCCTGAGATTCAACCTGATGGGAGACGATCGATGCCTCCAGGTGCGGAGGAGGAGATCAGGTCGATGATCCAGGCCGGTTGGAAGAGAAACTCGGAAGGGTGGGTAGAATGGAAGAAGGAGCTGGATGTGAAGAACCATATGGCCGCGAGAAGGCTATTGGACGGGTGGTAATTCTTGTGTTCGAGTCGCTATGGGTTTTTTGTTTGCTTCTTTTTTTGATCTCCTAACCGGAGCTAGATTATCACCTTTGGGGCTTCTTCTTTTTTCTTTCTTCCTCTATCTTGTACACATCTTGTCTATTTGGTTCTTTCAGGAAGGGATCTTGTTTTCTAGTCATCTATAGATAGTCCCATATATCAAAGAACGGACTGTCATATCAGGTAGCTAAGGACAGGAGATCTTCACAAGAACTCACAGCCAAAAGGGCACGTGAATCCAAAGGCATACATAAGAAGGAAAAGAATGTACCATATCGACAACCGATCATCTCTGAGGGAAAAAAGGCAAGACGATCGAAAGCTTTTCCCCTTTGTCCTCTCCACCGTTTAAAGGATGGAGAAAAAGAAAGAGAAAATCCGAAAGGGAAGTTCTATTCTCAAGTCGCTCCGTTTGTCCATCTGTTCTGGAATAAGAAGCAGGAGACAGCCAGCCTTTTTGCTGGCAACGACTTTGAAGAGAAAAGAAATCTAAAAAGAAAAAAGGCAGGCTTAAGAAGAAAAAGGAAACAAGAGAATCTGACCGAGATTAATCGGAGTTTGAAGGTGAAAGGGTCACGATATCACGTGTTGGTTGAGCGTTCCCCAGACGGTGGGTCATCTTTAGTAACTTTGCTAGTGCTTTCAGATCAGCTTGAATCTTTCAAGACACATATGAGAGAAGCAGAGGAAGAAGGGTACAATGCGCATGTGTGTGTATGTGTGTCTTGAATTGTAACAACCTTGCCTTCCTTCTCGAAAACGATATATAGAGAGATCATTCCAAAGATCTTTCAACGTTGCCTAGATCAGTGAACAAATCAATCTCGAAACCCATCTATCATTTTGGGTATACTTGATACGATAGAAAAGATTTGCTATAAAACTCTCTTTCACGCTCAACTATTCACTCTCTCGCTCGTATGAGAAAGACAGAAGCAAGCTTGCTAGAGACTTTTGCAAAAGATAGTCTTGAGGTGAGACTAGTCTAGAAACACATCGAGCGGCACGCGACTATATCGATGACGCGTTCTGGATTTGTCTCCACTTCGTCATTTTTCCCGTGTATCCTTGCCAGCAACGACGCTTTGGTTAGTTTCGTCTAACGTGCTCTGCCCTCAACCCGGCTAGCCTTTTTATCTTCTCTATTCACTGCTGCCAGTGCATTTACCTATACACGGAAGACGTATACATATATACACAAAAACATCATGGATACTATCATCAACCGTAAGCCTTTTCTCCTGTTGAAGCTTTCTTCACAACCATCCTCTTGTTTGACTGATTGATCGTGTATTTTTCGTTCACACTCTCAAAGTGATATCATCTCAACTTCCACCAGCTGTTAGGCCGTACGTATCTGCGTTCGCCTCGTCCGATGGGAGTGATGATAATGAGGTTGTAGGATTCATCAAGCGTCATCTACCGTTGATGATGAGTTTGATTGCTCTGTACTTTGGAGCGATGAGCATGTTGAGGACCGTTCGAATGGCTTGGAGGTAGGCTTTTTTATTCTTGTTTGAGAGAGGTAGAGAAAAAGAGGGATACGTACAGAGAGAAAGAGACTGGGGTACTAACTGATGCATCTGCTTGCCTGCCTGCCGAGCTTAGAACTTTCTACTTTACCGCTAAATGGGGACTCTTGGTTGCCGCGATCTCTGCCGTGTACTCTGCATTTACTAACGGCCCGGGAGTCGCCATGGCTCAGACCCAGGACGCATTCTCTCAGGCCGTTCGAGCTATCGGACCGATCGGTAGTCTGGCCGCCTGGTACTTTGGAGCAACGAGTGGAAACCTGGAGAACCTAAAACAGGCCGCCGGTTGGGCTCTCGGTGGACAGGCCAGTGGATCGAGTAAGGGTAACACCAAGAAAGGATCTTCTCCTCTGGCCGGGATGTTCTCTTCATCTTCTTCCACTGGAGGAAGCAGATCAGAGGAAGCTTCTGGGCAGGAGGCCGTCCGTTCGTTTGTCGATGGCGTCGCTGGAGTTGTTCCGGAGGGTGTCATCGAGGGTTTCATGAAGAACAGCTGGAAGGGTGCGTTTGACGCATTTGTCGGTGACTACCTTGGTGATGCCGGGGGAAACAATGGAAAGGCAAAGGCAAAACCAAAGGCGACCAAGAAGCAGACCAAGAACGGGAAGGGCTGGACCGGATGAGAGCCAGATAAGGCATATGTGTATGCATACAAAAGAAAGAAAGAGAGACTAAGAGAGAGAGTGTGTGTGTGTGTATGTATGTGTGTGTAATATTATATGCTCCTAATTGGGTCAATCAGAGAAATTGTGTCTGGATTTATAGAACAATACATCGGCTTTCCTTCTGCTTCTTTTAAGTTTGACAACAAGCTGTGAACAGTAACAACGGTATCGTATCGTATCGTTTTGTGACACATGCTCTTATAACTCATCATCCTTGAAAACGAAAGAAAGACATAAGACATGAGGGAAACTCGAGGCATGAATTCAGAGATGAGATTTCCCATTCTCTAGTTGACACCGAGAGAACGATGAGTTCCACCGATTACCCTCTGGTGATACCTTGATCGTTAGGGTTAGGGCACAAATTGAAAGAGTAGCTTAGGGCGAGACGAAGGACTATAAAAATGATTAGGAGAGTTAACAAAGAAGAAATCACAAAATGATTATAGAAAGAATAAAGAGAGATGAAACTTTTGCCTTCCCCGTGCTGGACACGAAACAGGATAAAACGGTGCGTCGGAGGCGCTAGGGCATAGTGAAAATTGGAGCATAGTCACGTCAGAGCGCGCGTTTACAAACACCGATTTTTTAATTGCGCAGCTATCATTTGATGCGTGCACAGTAAGAGACCGGCCGATGAATTGTACCTTGATGAGGCAGCCCACAGAAATGGAGTCAGAGAGCCGAAACTAAGACGACCGACTGCGCGGGCCGAGACCTAAGGATGCAAGCCCCCGCCTTTGGCGTGAAGCGTACCTTGCCTGGTTCGCTGATGAGATAACTGCGCATGTAGGTCTCTTTGTTTCTGTTCCTGTTCTTGCCTCTATCGCCATGCCTATCGCCGTTCCTGTCTCCGCTGTCAATCATCCGTCTAGCCTGTCTACCGTGTATTCTTTCTCCGTGCGTTCTTTCCCCTTGTTAGTGACCTCTCCCAGTTTCTTTCTTCTCATCTATCTCTATCCTTTCTTTCATCCTCTTCCTTTCAACAGACAGTTCAAGAAACCATCAGGGAGGAGAGAAATCAATAATGTACTCGCCCAATGCTCTTCCTGAACCTTTCGAAGAGGTAAGTAAGCGGTCTTTTTATACTTGTGTCTGTCAACAACAGGGAAATCTATGTGCAGTAGGCGTGCGACTAGGTTTGAGAGTTTCTTCCAGCCTCGCTTGTGTTTTTCTTCCTCTTTTCTTCTACTCTGCTTGAACGCATACATGCCTTCTTTACCTCTTTGCATTCCCTTTATCTCGCGAGCATCATCCCATCTGTCGAGGTTGATCGGGCTGGTTGAAGAAGACCTTTGCCTATGGATTCTTTATTCTGTATTTGGAAGGTTGCTTGGGTCTCTGTATTCTTGGCTTTAACAGTATTTCTTCCTCCTGTCCCTTCCTCCATCTCTCACTGTTCATCATACGCTCAAATTTCGCTTAAGGGTTTTCCCTTCATCATTGTGTATTCCTTGAACTAACTCGATGCTTTCCGTTTAATGAAACTCGTTTACTATTGTCCATCGCTCACTTCTCCATTCAATCGACTCATGATTCTAGGCCGCTCCTCCCCCGGTCTCTCCCGAACGTGACATTCAGGGCGACTACTTTCAGACTTCCTCCGTAGCCTGCAAGTCCCATTCTCTCTCTAAATCCTCTAAATTATAAGCCCTTTCCCTGCATACACATAGCCTCTGACATACACGCTTGATTCTTCCTCATTGCAGGGCGTCGCCGATCGTCCGTTACGTCAAGATCACCCGAGGCCGAGTTTCCGCCAAAGCCAATCTTTACGCCTTCGTCTCCGACCAGAACGTCCGATCATGCCGCCCTTCAGTCACTCTCTCTTCACCAAGGTGAGATGTCTCCCTCATCCGGGTCCAGGTCAATCCTTTCTAGAAACAAGTCTCGCACATCCATCAAGGGATCGCTCAAGCGGAATGCTCTTTCCGGCAAACAGTCCTCCATCGGAGGCTCTGGTAGTACTCTAACCGAGTCCGACCAACCGTTGGAAAGCCTTGACAGCGACCAACCAGCCTCGATCATAGCTCAGCCGGCCGTTCTCAGCCCGCCCATCTCGCCTGCTAAAAAGGATGGCCTAATCGTCCGGCAGACTGGCTCTCCATCATCGTCATCTCCTCATTCCCTTCCTGGTCTTCCTCGACAGCAGCCGCAGCCGCAGCAACAATCTCACCCTCAGTCATATCAACCGCCTTTCTCAATACCTTTGCATCAGCCTCCGCCAAGTAATCGGCCGGCGCCACATCCGGCTGTCGCTTCAAATCCATTCATCGTCCCACCGCCCGGTTTGATGAAGAGCGAGTCCAGGCGGACCTCTGGTTCAGGCTCCTCCCTTTCGTCTACAGACAAGACAATTCCTCCTAGCACAGAATCATCTGTATCAAGCTCGAGTCTGCTTGCCATTAACACCACTAAGCTTTCGGCACCTATGGATTTGAGCAACCCGTGAGTTACGCACTGTTGTCATGTACTATGCATGAAGTCTGACATTCAGTCCATTTGTCCCGTCCCTTCCTCAGGTATCGGCCTGCAACAGAACGGCCGTTGGATACCATCAAAAGACTGAGTCGACAGGCCGACCGACAGGATCACTCCAGGTTGTCATCCTACGGATCTCAGTCGTCAATTTCGATCTATCGGTCAGACGACCTGTACATGAACAGAATGCAAGTCGTCTCTTCCCGTTCTGTGCCCTGTCAGACTTTCGTACTGATCGTCGTTCCCTACCCCTTCCAGATCGTCGCATTCGTCTAGTCTGTCCTCATCCCCCCAATCGCCTAACCATGGATTCCCATCGACCATTGTCGGCATGGTAGGCTCGTATCCATCTCTCTCCATGGACGGCGCCTATCCATCCTCTCTATCGATGAACGGACCGGTGAGTGGTTTGTCAACCTATCTGCACTGCTACTTCAACACAGTTTGCTGACAACCATATCTCTCTCTCTTCATGATGCCCATCCCAGTTTCCTGTTGCTACGATGCATAACTCGCCTACATCTAGGGCGTCTCGGTTAGAATCAATCGGTGACAGCAGTCCGTGGCCGGTCTGGAACGGGCCTCTCCCGCCTTCGCCTACATTGAACAAGGACCCAAAAGGAAAAGGATCGAAACGCCATAGTACGATTCGAAAGAAAGGGAAGAATAGCCCGGATATCAACGGGGTATCGACTGTGTTGGAAGGGGACGAAGGAAAACCTCAGGCAATCAGGCATACATCTGTATGAGTTACTTTTCAATAATTTTCTCTATCTATCGAGGCGGATAGGTTCCATCGTTGACTATTTTCTCTCCCTTTCCTGATATACAGTCTCAAGCTAGTCATCAGACGTTCTCCAAAAGCCCGTTATCTCAGACTTCCAGACCACCTTCGCCAACAGAGACTGCATCCCCACCGGCGTCTGTCTCGCGTTCGCCAACCACAGTGACGACGAGAAGAAAACGACTATCCCTATGGGGATCCAAATCCCCCAAGAACACTACAAGCACTATAACTGCACCCGAAGATGTTACTCCCTTGACCGATGAGGCAGGGCAGTTGAGTTCCCTCAAAGACCGAACCCACACGAAATCAACCACCTCTCTTGAAAGCATGGCGTTGAGAAACCGAACTTGGGCAGGCCGTTCATCAGACAGAGCCACTGGAGATAATTTGACACAACCTGTTCCATCTGCGACGACCGGTTTTGTCAACGGGAGCTCCGAGTTTGGTTTCAAGGAGAGAGCGGCATCGACTCCCGTAGCGCCGACAAGACCTTTGCCTGCCGCTCTGCCATCCGACAGTCCTGTGTCTGTATCTGCACCGACGGCGGCTGCTGCTACTTCCTCGATCAATAGCTCTTCTAGGGAAGATTTGGGAGTTGACCCGATGGCTTTGTCTATGCCCAAACCCGACGGTGGCGCCACCGGTCCGTCGGGCCGAGCGCCTTCGAGACCGTTGCCAAATGGTGTTGCACAGCCAAACAAGGCCGCTCCTGTCGTTCCCGTCCCTGCTCTTGCCTCCGCACCCATCCGAGGAGGAAGAGCGGGTAATCGGTCAGCTTCGACCCCTATACCAGCCTCTTCCGGTACTGCTGCCATCAAGCCGACGAAGGATAGTAAGTCGACGGCAAAGAGCTTGAAAGGAAAAGAAAAGAAGACAAAGGAAGAAAGAGGAGGTGGTGGGTTTTGGAGGATTTTCGGGTTCTCATCTTCTAAGAAAGTCTCGTCTGCTTCGTCTCCTACGACTACGGTGAACGGTACTGAGAAGAAGGAGACCAAGGGAACGGAGGTGTCCTCAAAAGTCGTGCCGTCAATCCCTTCTTCGACCACTCCGGTGTATTCGGGTTCATCCGACCGCTCTCCACCCCCTTTAGCCGAGCCTTCACCCGACCTGACGTTAACCGGCTCGAAACGTTCAATTCCAGTGGCGCCCTCGCTGAGACACTCTCACAGCTCAACCATGGTCTCTAGCAACGGACCAATGACGCCTCCTGTGAGCACCGTTATGGTGAATTTGACCTCGACTTCGACTTCAAACATGGGCACGGGTGTGGGTAAGGAAACAGATAGTGGAGAATCGCCGGTGCCGTCGGATGGGATGACTGGTGATGACTCTGTAGCACCATCCGATATAGAGAAAGGGATGTTGACCATAGATGATATTGCGTTGGGGCCGGAGGTTGAGGTGAACGAGAAGAGGGCCTTGTGTTAAATCGAGGAACGGAAAAGAGTCACATTCTTTCC